>QQNG01000032.1:0-52203 GCA_003666085.1 Pseudocercospora crystallina | reverse complement strand
AAGGAATTACTAGATATATCTAGATATATAGAGGGGTATATAAGTATATATAAAGAATATATAGAGATATAGAGGAATATATAGAGATATATAGATATATAATAGAAATATATAGAAATATATAGGTATATAATAGGAATATCTAGATATATATAGAGATATATAGGTATATATAGGTATTTAAAGAATATATAAAGAATATATATATACTTAAACGTCTTTATCGCTACTAGCGTTAACTCTAAATTTTCTAGCTATATAAGGCCGCTACTTCCCCTCCTACTCTTAGTTTCTTTCCTTCTACTTCTAAATCAAATTACTTAGTCAGCTTTCGTTTAAAAGCTTGGCAAACAAGACTCACGACTCACGCCCCTTCGACCTCACTCTACCACTACGCGAATATTGCCGCGCACGTTGCACCTACCCTCTCACTCACAGTCTACCAACCAATGTGAGATACAGGCCACCTATTGAAGCCACTTATCGAACTCATCTGACACTAAGCACAGATCGCATCGGACAAGCAAGACATCGATCGATCAATACCTTCCGTATTGTTAAATCTTCACAGGCGGCGAGCCTCTCCCTCACTGAACGCGTGTAGTGACACACCGTGACGAACCACGCAATCTTCAAAAGAGCTTGGCCTCCGCGAACTTCATCCAATATGGCCACCAACATGCTAACTTCATTTGCCGACCAGGTCAAGTTCATCCAGAAGGAGAAGAAGGAAGTAGTCATCAAACTTGCCCAGCAATCGAAAAACGATAAGACCATTCCAGATCCAGCCAACCCTCAGTGGAAGGCTCTCCATGACCGTCTCGATTCGCTTCTAAAGTGGCTCGACAAAGAAGTCCACATCACTCCAGAACTCAAAAAGAAGCAAGACTTGACGAGATCTTGAGTGTTGTGCACGCCGACAAAAGGTTTTACTTCAAGCCCGAACACGCCGCAATGGCAGAACGACTCCATAGACGCTGGGCTTCCGAGAATTGGGGAGCACCCCCGCCTGCACCAGTCATCAAAATCGAAGACTCCGACGAAGACAGCAGCGTCGACAGCGTCTCTTCCGCTCCTGAAGCCCTGCGCTCTCCGAAGAAACAGAAGACAGACGATAAGGGAAACTTCATCATCAAACGCCCTTCTGAAGACCATCCGATCTGGGGCAGAGATGGCATCATGCATGGTCTTGCACATAAGAAATACCTCTCAACAGGCAGGAAGTCCACTATCCTGAATGATGATTATGTCCAACGACCCGCGAAGGTCTACGGCCACAACGGCTTGGAAGTAGGACAATGGTTCCCTCTCCGTCTGTCAGCGCTTTTCCATGGCGCTCATGGAGCGAGTCAAGCAGGGATCGTGGGGAATGAAGCACACGGAGCGTACAGTGTCGTTGTGAGCGGGTTGTACGAGAACCTGGATCAAGATAACGGAGACGTCTTGTTCTACTCCGGTTCCGGAAGCCACGAGAACACCGATCCGAACAATCACGCTGCTTCAACCTCGGGAACTCGCAGTTTGCACCGTTAAATTATGACACGCAATCCTGTTCGTGTCCTCCGTACCAGCGAGGGCAGGAGCATATGGGCACCGACTAAAGGGTTGCGGTACGATGGGTTGTATACTGTTGATGGAATGAGAAGACCCCAGAATGAGAAACGAGGGTTGTATGAGCAATTCAAGTTGGTACGGATGCCTGATCAGCCCTCTTTGGACAGCTGCAGAAGGAGACCGAATGCTCAAGACTTGAGGGACTATGAGAGGATCAGCAATGGGTACCAGAGCCGTGTCTGAGGAGGAGAGGGAGAATAACATTGGTCGGTGAGCGAGAAGTGAAGCTGAAAACGAAATGAAAAGCGAAAGAAGAAACAAACCAAAAACACTCGGAATGGTAATAGACGGTTTGCTTTTCCGGAACAAGGCGGCGCTGCGCAGAGGCGATTGGCGCAGCTTTGCTTCGAGAGAGACGAAGAGGATGACTGATACGGCCGCGGGCACCAAAGTGCGAAGAGATATCCAATTGCTTACGTTTTGCCTCAAACGAGAATGATCAAAAAAGGAAAAAGACAGAATGAGACTGTGAGGGATGAGTTTTTTGCTGTCATCAATGGGTTTCATTCCTCTAGTAGAAGATAACTCTCTTTATGTTCAATCACAAACATCCCCCAACTCCATGCTGTCGTAATTCGTGTAGTCGCTATGCTTCTAGAAACGCTCAAATTGCCAAACCCAAACAAGTCATTTCATGCCAATCTAATACCTTGAGTCCTGCCTCGAATAATAATCATCCTGCTCGTAATAGCCGCCATCTGACCTGTAGTCATCCCGTCTGTACTCGTCGTCTCGGTAATAGTCTGAATCGCGATGATGGTGATGATGGTGTCTTGGCTCGTAATACTCCTCATCAACATCCCTATCCCTATCATCATAACGGCTATGCCGATCATCTTGATAGTACGAAGAAGAGTCATCTCCGATACCACGAGAGCGTGATCCCCGAGAAAGCGATCGTCGCTCGCCATCCACGTAGCCTTCATCGAAAGCTCGCTCTCGTTGATGCTCGGCCTTCTTCTTCTTGTGATGGTGCTCCCACATTTCTGCTGCGATGGCACCGGCGGCGAGACCTCCGAGTGTCGCCATTTTGCCGTGGCCCATTTCGTGTCCGAGGAAAGCACCTGCACCGCCGCCTAGTACTGCCGCGCCGATGCCACGCTCGCCGTCATGGCCTTGGCCTTGTTGCTGGCCGAGCTGGCCGAAATCAAAACCTCGACTGTCGGTTTGCTGTAGTGATTGTTGGGAGCTGTTGGGCGCCGGACCATTGGCCTCTGCCCAGATCTTCTCTGGGTTCCATTCTCGTTGTTGCTGTTGTGCAGGGGGTGGGTAGTAGCCTTGAGGTTGTGGACGAGGGCTGCTTTGCCAGTCCCGTGTGGGAGGGTATGCTTGCTGCGAGTAGCGTTCTGGGTATGGGGCTTGGTTTTGTGGATAGTAAGCAGGCCCTTGCTGCAGCGGTGGGTACTCCGGATACTGAGGATAGTAACCAGACATGGCTCTCAATGTAAGTGATGGTTGATGTGGCGATGGTCTCCAGGATCGAAGAAAGCTAAAGATGTCTTGCAGTTCCTTTGATACGTTTGATGGTGTGATGAATGATAGCGAGACCTGCTTACCGAAACGCCGCAAGCCTTATATCTTACCTTTGCCATCTGCTTATAGCAGTATGACGACAACTGCCTATGTCAGGATCTCCTTGTTTGAGGGCGCGGTTCGTGCGGCCTGACAGCACGAGGCAGTATTATTCCACTGCTGTGTAAGCGCAGTAGTAGGTTACGAATTCTGATTGTGGAAGGTGATGAGCCCGAACTCGCCGCAAAATCGCTCCTTCGGCCGCGGCATGCCGACATGCCCGATGACGTTCAGCAGTCAAGAATGGACATGCTCGACAATTGAGCACTTTTCGGCCGGTGGTGGCGCTTTGGGAACAGACCATTGGCGCATTGTTGTGGTGTAGAGTTCAAGACTCGGAAAGAGCATAGAGGAGGTTGATTTTCCGGCGCCGTTCTCAGTCCTGGAGTTCGGGAGCTGTCCTCGTACGGCAGATGCCCTGAGATCGTTCCGCTTTTCTTCTGACGACCTCATGGTGCGCAAGCCACACTCCTACTTTGAGTTGTCAAACAATCTAGAAGATGCAGTGCTTGGACAGGCGACTCTTGTTCGTAGCATGTGATGGTTGTTCTGGTGTTGATCCGAGCGTTGTCCTGAGCTGGCCAATCATCGTGCTCGGAAAGCCGCTTACTTGTGGGAATCTCAAAACATCGTCGAGTCCAGAGTCTTGGAAGAATAGTCCTGGCGAGAAGAATTCGAAGACGTGAACATCCAGTTGGTGAAAAGCTGACACTCGAGCAGCTCCTGAGGTATCAACTGCCATGGTAGCCGCTCAAGTGAGTCCAATCAACGCGGGATGTTATGCTCTCCGCTTTAGATTGCTCTTCCAGATACGCGTCCACCGGAACAGCTCCGTGATGTACAATGTACGGCTCCAGTCTCGGGTATCGACATTTGCCCGCGGCCAAACGCCTCAGCTTCTCATTCCTCGTCCAAGAAGAGCTCTGTGTGCGATACCGAACAGTAAGCGCGGTTATGCGTTCATCTAGGCTTTCCAGGCAATGGCGCCATAGCCGCTCCTATCCACGGCGTTCCTCAGGACAACGGAACGTTCTGTCGGCATGAATCCGGATACATTCCACCTCAATGCGTTCGCTTTCATCGCCGAATTCTTGAAATAGAAGAACAAGTCGGTTCGCAATTTCCGTAGTGGTTGACAGTCTCCTGATCAAAACCCACCAAAGATCGTGTGAAAGGAGGAGAGTGTCAAGATCTGCAAAACCCCACGAAGATCAGCCAGCAGACGCAGGGTCCTCCGTGGTCCTTCCACGTGAAACTGGTTGCAACGGTCGTCAAACGCTTATTTGTGAGTGATCTGATTGGCTGGTCGTCACACGTCTCGCGGTCCTTGAAGGCACCTGCTGACTATTATAGAACTCCTGTCAGGCTGTGGACTCTTCTACATTACTCTCCTGTTTTCCTGCTTCACTTCGACTCTACGAACATTCACAGACGTGAGGCCGACATACAAAAGTGGCCAGCGGAACAACTCAGACACATCAACACTACGAAGCAGCAACGACACGATCAACAGCCAAGTCAAGAACGATGCCTCTCCAACGATCCCCAATCCTCATGCAAGCGATACGCTACTACACAACTCTCCGCGCTCGAAGCACAAGACAAGATCGTCTCGGTTCGATCACAGCAGCGGCGTACTGGTGTGCCGTTGCAGGAGCTCCTCTGGCGGGAGCATATGCCATAAGCCAGAGTGCGAGGAAGGATAAGAGGCTGGCTTCATTGTAAGATCATGTGGAGACGATGTTGTCGTGAGATGATGCTGACGAAGGGATACAGCCGACCACTGAGCTTTCGCGACTGCCTCCCCAGCTCCCGACTCGACGACTATGCTGGCGCATACATGAGACTTCGACGATGATCGAGTCAAGAGACTGTCGTTGAAGGAGTAATGGAAGGAGCATGGTTCAGGCGCGTTTGATGATTGAGATACCCAAGACGGCGTTTGGATTGGTTTACAAGCTTGTTTTGAGCATTGCTGGAGTTGGGACTGGTAATACTACATGGCACACCTGGAGCTCGATCTCCTCGGTGCCGGAGCCAGCGACCCGGCGCGGTCGCTGCTGACTCTCCTTTGTTTTGTACAATACAGAGACGGCATCTCATGCATTACTATGCAATGTCAACTTCTTTTGACTTGACTTGTCCTGGGCTTGAGCGCGGAGCTGTACGGCTTCTCGTCCCAGTCGTCCACATTCAGTGCTCTTTCTTACTTCGTATCATCATCCAGCCTCATCAACTAAACCGATCCCCCTTCCTACTCCTAAAAGGCTCCTTCGCCTCAAACCTACTACTCCCCGCCTCATCTCTATGCTCCACCGGCGCCGGATCACCCCCACCCTCTCTCGACGGACTCGGCCTATCATCATCCCCTCCTGCTACCTTCGCCTTCCCTCCCACCTTCTCATTCGCCAAAGCCATCTCCCTACTCACAGTCTCTTGCGCCTTCATCCGATTCAGTTGTTGTCTCCTCTTCTCGTCTTGTAGCGCGCGTTGTTCTCGATCGGCGTTGATTTGTTTCTTGGCGAAGTAGTATGATCCGGCGCCGGCGACGATTAGGACGCCCCAGCCGTAGCCTACGGAGCGGATCTGGGAAAGCAATACATCATCAGCTAGGTCGTTTGTGTCTCGTGTGTCATGATGTTGATGGATGGCGTACGGTGTTCATGGTGGATCTATCTCCGGAGCTGTTGGAAGAAGGTTGGTTGGCTAGGGCGAAGATCGGATGATTGCGAGGCGCTTGGAGTTGTTCGCAGCTTTCGTGGGAGGTCGAGAAGGCTAGGAGGATAGGTCGTGTGTTGGTTGTGGATGTTCAGATGGAATTAAATTGATTGACTTCGAAGCGACATCGCCCGAGCTCGGTACGGCTTTCTCGCCGACAGCTAACTAGACGAGTAACGGAGGTGATCGCAACGCCGCAGACAAGCTTTCCACTACATTACTTAGACATGGACTTCAACGCTCGCAGATGAAATGTATTCGTGAAAGTACAATGATTTGATTCCTGAGACATTTGCTCGTGACAGGCGAGAAGTCTGACAGTGAACCAGATCCATTCACTTGAGCAGTGCTGGTCCGTGCCTTTTGTGGAGTCTCATTGGTCTGACTTGAACGGACGCTAGCGGATGTCAGGGCCATTCACCAAGATGACGCAGGGTCATCTCTGAGATCTTCAGCCCTACATAACTTTGACGATGCACTTCGCAAACAAACACTTTCACATGACATGGCCTCTTGCAATTGCTATCGACACCAGCCTGCGCCACAGCCTTTACCTTCTCAGCACTGAAAGATTCCGTGTGGCTCAGTGCTGGTTTGCGTCTAGGGATCCTCGGCCAAGCCTGTCTTCAGCGGAACAGCCTCGTATTGAGAAGCCTGCGCAGACCCCGAGCTCCTTGCTCCAGTCCAGATGAAGGCCGTCTTGTTCTTCTGGGCCTCCCATTCCATCTTCGACAACAGAGGCCCTTCTGACGCCAGTGCGTCTCTGATAGATCCATCAAGCGGCAGAGCAAAAGCAGGCAGGACGCTGTTCTTCCAGACTGGCTTCTCCATTCGGGCGTTGATGATCGCGACCACGAGGAAGTAGATCAAGGACATAGCCACTACTGCCAGAGGAAGCGAGGCCCAGTACCAGCGGATCTGCACGTAGGTCTCCAGGATAGACGTATCGCCCAGAGCACTTTCGTTGTTCATAATTCGCATCGTGTTGGTCAAACTCAGCGCCACGGAATTCATGATTTGTTCTGGGCTTACAGGATCCCACCAGCGAATAATTTTTCCCCTCCCGTCGTCTGTGGTCCCAGTCTCACGTTCATGCTTGGCAACCATCGCCGCGTATAGAGCGTGCGTCGTATCACTGTAATCCGGATGCCGGAAGACGTCTGCCTCGACCTTGGACTGAAAAAGCGCCGCAGTCCATTGTCGAAGGATATAGATGTTCCTGGCATACACTGTAAAGACCTCATCGTCTTCGTTAGGCGATATGGTGACGTTGTCATAGATGTTGTATGCATCAACACCTAATCCGCTGGTGGGTTCTGCTGGACTTGCAGTTCGGGTGGTCGTTGGTGTTGGTTGTGCCGTGGGCCTCGAAGCATTCTGTGCGATTGCGAATCCTTGTTCGATGCCTTTCTCGGGCGTTGTCCGATTTGGGAATGTCGCCAGAGTCTTTTCGTTTAGCACACCGTTGTCCACGCTTGCCTCGTACGTCCGCACGCAGAAAAACAGCACGCATTCATGAACAGAGTATGCACGGTAACAGGTGCTTTCATCTCCTTCATCATTGTCCGGAACGCAACGATTCCCACCAAGCATTGTCGTCACTTCGGACATGCTGTAGTTGACCAGATGAGGAAATGCGGATGATAAACAGTTTGTGACAACAATCAGTGATGGATAATTGTTTGCAGACAAGCGACCGGTGGCGCCATTTGGTGCCTGGATATGAGAAAGCTTCGTAGAAGTCGAACGGTCCGTGACGTTTGAGCACTCGCTACATACACCAAGTGAAGTGTAAGGCGGCCAGGTGCAGTTCCCCGAGCGACAGGATGACTGTAGCGTCGATGAAGCGTTTTTGTAACCCAAGAGACCACTGTAGAAGGCCGCTTTGATTGGAAGAGAGACAGCATCACTTCGTGTCAGTCAGAATTTTGAACAATGAATCGTGAATACTGCAGGACTGACTCTTGACTGTCAAGGTCCGATAGCCCGCTTGTCTTATTGAAGGATGTGCTGCGCGGTATGGCAGCTGAAAGTGGATCAATTGTTTCTCGGATCGGGTAAGAGGGTATTTGCTGCAAGAAGGGAGGCATTGCAATGGCGAGGACTACGAGCATAGCTCCCAGCGACGATCCATGCCTGAGAGAATTAGCTGCAAGCCCATGTCTGGATGAAGAGCGACTTACCATAGTCTGGGACGACATAGCAGAGTCGCGCAGCCCCAAGCACCGCGACTGGCATCATCGTACATCTGGTAATCCATGACCGGGCGTCGTTTTGACACATTGGTCATCCAGAGCCATTTCAGTTGGCCGATAACGGATGAGAGGGTCTGAGTGAGAGAGGCGTATGCGAGGCCTCCTATTACTGAGATCAGACCGTTGAGAGTCACGCCGTGCCAGTTTGGTACATGCTTCCCGTCTCGCCAGCCTAGCACGATCAACAGCCCAGCGAGACAAGCCGAGCTGAGTATAATTGATGTGACTTCCAAAGACCAAGGCGCAGCTGCGAGATTCGACGTCCCATTGCAAATGGGTTCTGGTGCACTTTCAGGATCCTCCACGCTCGGGTATGCTTTGGAGATGACCTCGTTCTTGGTAGTACCCGATGTGTGCCCTGGATTGTCGGAATCGCTGTCAGAGCTTCCACCGTTGTTCATCCCCGAGCGAAGTCTGCTGTCGCTGTGCATCGTGCGTTGGTCTGGCTCAGTGGATTCTGGCAACAGTGCGAAGCCTTAGTGGTGATCAGAGATGGGAAGTAGAGACAGAAATCTCCATAGAGTCCGGAAGCGAAATAGCACTTCCTAATACTCCGCGGTATCAGTTCATCCAGCGCGCAGCTGCTATGTGGCCAAGCGTCTGCTCTCGTGCCTGCGCAGCGCTACTGCTCGGTGAATATTGATGCACCCTCGTAAATGAAGCCTAGGAGCGCCCAATGTGCTTTCCAGTCGTTCGCCAACCAAGGTTTGGCTATATCATACCAATGACTTTGCAGTTCGTCGCGCTAGAAAAAGCCAATATGCAGCTGAGAACAATAGCTGTCTTGGCCTTGCCATGGGTAGAGATCCTACGCATCGCGTGGCTCATGCTCCTGCCATTCAGTTCAAGAAACGCAGGTTCCGTACTGTTGTACGACACGAGGCTGCCCGTGGGTCATTGTCGCATTTATCAATGCATCTTGTCTTGGTATTGCTCTGTTCAGAGTCGCAACAGGAAATGCGCATGGGTTGCAGATGCCCCTGCGGAACGAAGGATCTCCTTCCTTGCACGAGAGTCTTCTTTTAGCATCTCAGCGGCTCCAGGACGACCACGGGATCTGCAATTTTCTCAGGTCTTGATGGTTGCATTGAGACGCGCGCAAGCATTGACTTGGACGTGGTTGACTCGCTGGCCGTAGCCCTTCCGTGGGATATTGCGGAATGCCTTGGTGCCATTCTATTTCGCACCTCGTAGCTGATTTTCCGCTCAGCCTTTCGCGAGCATCAGTAGTAACGGTCTGACCTGGAGCGCTCATAGCATATGAAGCGCATGACGATTGCTGGCTTGTTTGTGAGAAGGAGAAGAGGGGGAGGAGAGAGTTCACGTTCAGAAGTCAAAGGGCCTCCAGGCTGGAAACATCAATGGGTCGTGCCAAGCTCTGAGTCAGCCGGTGCTCCTGCCTCAGGATGTCAATCGCCCAGTTGATCAGATAGAGAACATACTCTATCTCGTGTCTCACTGTTGGTCCATCGTTTTCGTCTAACCCTGAGAGAATCTTGCCAATGAGTCTATGACTCGATTATGTCATCGCTATCGCCTTGTTCCTACCCGTCCTTGTTCAAGCCGTACTGTTGAAGCAAACGATTGAAGCTTTCCTCATCGGCGTATTCTCCCATATCATCCTCCCAGTCATCATCATCGTCAGTCCCCCCTTGGCTTTCTACCTTGCGAATGTGCTTTGGCCATGGCACTTCGCCGCTGCGCAACTCGCTTAAGAAAGTGTTGAAAGCCTTGACCGTTTCGTTCAGCAGAGCCACCGTTCCAGCCATGAACGCCTTCTGATCAAGCTTAAGTAGCTCGCTGACCGTCATACCACTTCCGACCTCCCAGGCGTCGACCGCCGCGTTGAAACGGTCGTAAGCCATAATGTTGATATGATGAATCCGCAGATCGTGTTCTGGCCGAAAAAGGTGATCCAGCTCGCCCCGAGCAATCTTGCGGACTCGCTCGTGCTCATAGCCATGTGGTTTCGTATTTCTCACTCCAACGCTGAAGTGGTGAATGTAGTCTCTCATTGGAGTAATGGCTCGCGTCAAGCCAAACTGTGCGCCTGCGATGTCGAGAGTGTAGCGGTTTCCATCCGATAGTGTGACGTCGAGGAGCTCGTGGGCGAAAGTGCCCATGTTCACGCCAGTGCAATCGAGCCAGACAATCTTGCGAAGCTCCACGTCCATTTTGAGCGTTAATTCATTGATGCGAGTAGCGAGGCCTGTGCGTTCGTTAGTACTTGCGCTGCCAAAATCTAGAAGCTCCACCAACCTGCGAGAAGTCTCTGGCTTAGGCCATACATCGAGCTCTGCGCTTCGTTGCACGCGCTATAGGCTAGCACAGCGTGCTTTTCGTCTATGTCAGGAACCAGGTGATTTTGAAATGGGAAGATCGGCGGTTCAGTAGCGAAGTCGTCGGGATATGCGTCCTCGAACACGTGGATGAGCTCTGGTGTGACTCGGGGATCTGTAGTCATGATCTCAGGCCTGGTGCATTTCATGTTCTCGATTTTGGTGATCTTGTTGTCGAAGAGCGCCTCGCGCCAGGTGAAGAAGCATGCCTGAAGGACGTGTCCAGCTCGGTGAAGGCACTTGCGTGCATTGGTGTCTTGGCAGTCTTGTTGATGCGCCTGGTGCTGAACGCGGCAAGCGGTGCTACAGTAGACGGTCGGCGAGGGCCTGCCATAGGTATCGAGACCCTCGCTGCACTCAAAACAGATGAGAGCTGGGAGAGGCACGATGTTGGTACATCTGGCGCACTTCGCCGGAGGATCTGGCTTGCTATCCGATGCCATGTTGTCGTATTGAAGCGTCCTCTTGTGACTTGACAGGTGTGTGATATCGGTTCTTGCAGTGTTTGGAAAGTGCAAACGGAGTCGGAGCCTGAGAAAGCTTTGACCGGTTCCAGAACCAGATGGAAGAATCTCGGATCGTACATGTGATAACGGCTAAGTGAAGAAAAGACTTTTGGAGCTTCTCTCCATATCTCCTGGTGAAGTCAAACCGCTCAAACAGTCAAATCGTGCTACTTACTCATCTCGACCCAGATCTCGTAGCAGATGAGCAATCAAATAGTCGTAATGTCGCTCCAGAATCCCCAAAACTACCTCTCACTCAAAGCCATCCCCGCTTCGTGTACGTCCCATGAGGCACCTCCTCAAAGTCCGTACTCGCATCCAAATCACCCTCACTCTCCTCATCACTACTAACATCACCGTAGATGTCACCCAGCTTGCCAGTCTCCTTTCCCTTTCCCTTGCCAACCTCACCCTCCTTCCCCTCGCCCTTGCCCTCCTCCGCCTTGCCCTTTCCACTGTCATCCACTTTCAACTTCCCCATCTTGATCTCCATAGCCCAGTACTTCAAAGCCTGCTTCAGAACATCCAACAGATCTCTCATGTTAATCTCGAAGTCTTTCTGAGGCAAATCGAGCATCTCGGAAAGCTTCCGCAGGCGCGCAGCTTCGAAGCCTTTGACGGTCTCGTTGAGTCGTTCCATGGCCCTCCATTTCAGTTGAACGGATGCTGGGACCTCGTCAAACTTGGCTTTGTCTGTGATGAGGGTGTTCCAGTACTTGTTCGCGCTGCCTTCGTCTTGCGTGAAGATCTTGCCAGAGGGCACGTAGGTGTTGAGATAGTCCTGGTACGGAATGACGGGTTTGATTTGGCCAAAAAGTGCGCCATCGACGTCGAGAATGTAGGTCTCTCCTTTGATCGTGGCGATTTTGAAGGGGCAATGCAAGGTATCTGGGTCTTCTGGCTTGTCGTGACCGGAGAGATGATGGATAACGTTGAGTTTGGCGGGCTCGAAGTCGAATTGGACGTCTTGAAGTGATGTAGTGAGACCTGGAGGTGAAGATTCAGTGAGCTGCATGCGGATGGAAAGAGAGAACAGGGAAAGCTTACCGGCAAGAAGCTTTTGAGTCAGCGAGAAGAGGTAGACGGCTGCGTCTCCGTCCGCCGCGAAAGAGAGGATGGTGTTCTTGTCCTTCGAGTCCGAGACAAGACCGTGCGGAAAGTCATAGAGTGGCACTTTTTGGCCTCCATCCTCTCCATTCTCTACATTCTCAATGATCCTCACCTTCTCATTCCCACCCTTCGCGAAGCCACTCAGGTTCTTGTCAAAGGTCGCCTCAGCCCAGACATAGAATACACTCTGAAGCACTTCTCCCGCACGGTAGACTTTCTTCCGCATGTTGTTGTCGCTGCAAACAGTCAGGTGGGATGGGTGGTCTTCAACTGCACAGCGATCAGTGCAGTAGCTGGTGGGACTGGTGATGCCGCTGCTGTCAACACCCTCATAGCACCTGATACAGGAGGCGGTGCCGATCTTGCTGCAGTTCCGGACCGCGCAAGGGCGCTTCTTAGCCTTGGGTGAGGACAGGGTGGGCATGGTGTCGTGATTCTGTGCTGTGTCAGTTGGGTTAGCTGTGCTGGATGTTGATGTTAGATGTCGTGGTTGTTGCGAGAAGGAGGGAGGGTAGATTGAATAGACAATAAGCATTAGGCGCTAGTGAGCCGCGCATGTAATGTACAAGACTGAAAGTGAAAGTGAGCTGTACAGTCGCAGCACGTGGACAGTCCTCGCGTGCAGGATGAAGCAGAAAGGGTATTCGCCGGCGCCAAATTTCATAAGTGAGCGTTACACCAGGAGCGCAAAAGCCTTCAAATCATATTCCACGCTCTCTTGGAAGAGCTCTCGCGGTAAAGGCCAGTTCTCGTTGGAGAACGCACTTCTCACACTGCCGGAGCTGCTACTCGAATGCACACTTCCGACCTCACTTGCAGAAACAGCAGTCCCTGAGTTAGAGAGCACGCGCTGAATCTCGGGCCTCTGAGTGGATGAAGCGACTGAGGGCGACGAGCTGTGTCCGCCATTCGGAATAGCACCGGTCTGACTTGCGCTATCTGACGATGGAGCTGAGGTCGGCTCGCGGGCAATGTGTCGTCCAAGCTTCTCGACTCTGATTCGAAGGGCATCCATTTTCATCCATTTCTTGTAGAGCTCTGGATTGTATGAGCTTTCCTTCCAGGCAACAAAAAAAGCACCGATGGCGGTCCAGGCACGAGAGACAGCTTTCGACTTCCATCGCCCGAGGACCAAGGTCGCCAAGCATAGAGCGGCAGCATCCCATTCAGCAAATTGAGTGCGCAACCAAGCCCAACGTGTCAGGGCTGGATCTTCTCGTAGGGTGTGGAGGTTCTCAAGAACGATAGCTGAGGCAAGTAAGACTTCGTTCATCTCGGTTTTGGTGAGCTCGGCAAGCTCGCGGTTCTGAAGGATAACTTGAAGCTTCAAACGGGCAACTGTGGTCTTGCTAGAAGCAATGGCGAGCTTGCAGATTGGTGATGATTTGCACTCGCAGCGACTGTAGAATTTCTCCTCCAGGATCTTCTCCAGACTCTCGATGATCGATAGTTTGCCGTCAGTGGGTAGAACAGGCCAGCCGTTGTCTTCCATGAAGTCGTCTGAGTAGAGCACTGTCCGCATGTAATACGTGACCTCAAATCGCAGAAGACAGTAGAAGACATCGGGTGAATGTGTCGGGCTATTACGCTTGGCATCGATATCTTGAAGCTGGTCGAATTCGCTATCCTGTATGCCGATTGGAAACCTCGTTGTGCATTGTCGCTCGTAGATGATCGGATCGCTGCCATTGAGTTCCGCAGTGCGGGCGTCCAGTGTGCATATGTGCCACCATAGACGTCTTCGATACTCGCAGTCGAGGAATGATAAGCCTTGTGATTCCGGATCATGATTAACTTTGAGCTTGAGGGCAAGTCTGACAGCAACTGCCGCGAGTGACCAGATGTAAGTCTGATCCAGATATCTTTGACCGCATACAAGATAGAGCACGAGAGCCTGAAGGCTCGTCACGCTAGGCTCAGACAAGAATCGTGCTTTAGAGAGCGTAGTCTCCAGGCGAGAGGCATATGTCCCGAGCAAGGCCTTAGAGGTCAAACATCCCGAAGCTTCCGAGCCCGGCTGCTCCAAACTTGCGGCAGCCGCAAAGCATATTGCAAACTTCAACGCTTCTGCATCTTGTGGTGCCGTGTTGAACTCCTCTTCCGCCGACAGGAAAAGGTGCTGCACCGCCGGCGCGTGAACAATCTTCAGTAATGGATCTATGTTGGATTTGTACTGCTGCCACATTGTCCATAATCGCTTTGGAGCCAAGTGCTGCTGCTGTTCCGCAGTGGTTGCCTGTGCATCGTTCTGGAAAGGAAACGCGAATGCCTTCGGTATCGCTACTGATGTCTCGTCCAGTTCCGGTATTGTCGGCTCGACATGAAAGCTCGCTACGCTCGAAGGCCTCGATGATCGCCTGCGGTGGTGTGTCCTAGATCCCTCGTCGTCTATCCCGTTCGATATGGCTTGCTCTTCTCTCTGCTCTAGAGCCAGCAGCCTCTCCGCAAGCTTTCTGAGCTCATCCTCTAACGACTGCACTTTGGCGCTGTTCTCGCTGAAGTCCTCTCGAGAGTATCGACTTGGCTCACGGACAGCGACCACTGATTGTGTTCCGTTAGGTGAGTTCCTTCCAGAGAGTATCTTGCGACGCTGGAGCTCCAGATAAGATTCCATCTGCTCTCTCGAAGTAAATGGCAGGATGGAGACCTTCATCTGAGCATTTTGAGAAGATCCGTGGAGTCCGCAGAAGGTAGACGCGTAGACGGCGATTGGGGCCGACTTAAGGCCAAGTTCTTAAAGCTCTGCTGCATGGTAGGTCCTCCCACACGAATACGCCGAGCATGCGAACAGCGCATCGAGCAGCTCGTGTGATCCTCACGAGGCGCCGGGTGCCGCATTGAACTCTTCCGGAAAAGCAGGTTTCGTGGCTGCTTGTGAGGTGCAAAATTGGAACCCGGCGGCTGCTGCGAGGTGGAAGTTTGGCGGAAGGACGTTTGACTTGCCAGGGTGACCTGCCCTGGACAGATGATGTGGAGGAAGATAGAGTTTGCATCCTGGATTCGGCTTCGACCCTCAAATGCGCTTTGACATACCGGATGGATTATAGGTTCTAGTATCAAGAACTGACCTCTTTTCTAGAGCAGCATCAGCGCGCAGCACAGTCGTGACCAGAGTCGGTTCGAACAGATTGCTCAAATACGATAATGCCTCAAGGACTGAGCGTGGCATCCGCTTTGCTGTCAAAAGCCAAGAGCAGTCATACCGTAGGCTGAAACAACTCAATCCGGGGCGGTGGGATGCATCTGCTGTGTCAGTAAGGCAAATTAACGTGGCTTCTGTCAGACAAGACTCATTTTGCCCCGATACCGCAACCTGTCATTCGATGACAATATTCAAGGCCTGCTGTCAATTTCTTGTCGACTGCCGAGATACGAGGCGAAATGAAGCCTGTTAGAAGATACAATCGTGGACTGGCGGGCCAGCATGCCTGAGTAGAAGTCTGCATCGATTTCCCTGATACGTCCCAATGCTTCCAGATTCAGCAGAGCTCCCTATAAGATGGCCGACGAAGACGCTGTAAGTGGACGTAGAGCGAGCCACCGATTTCGCGAGAATCTGGTCAGGAAGTATTGGCGCGCCGGATCGCGCTCACGACGGTGCGAGTTGGGCCAAGTCGCCAATACCACCGATTCCCCAGGTCCATAGATCGCGGATGACATGTCGACACGCGTAAGATACCCGGACATCGCGTATAGGAAAGATTGTGAGCCTGATATGAAACACCGTCAGGAGATGGACAACGCTCCATGAAGTGCGATTAACGACGGCGTGTTTGGTCTCGAAATCTGTATTGCACCCGTCGCCACGACATAACGCCGTGGCATGGGTGCTCGCCGCGCCTTCAGATTCAATCCAGACGGAGATGAGAGATTCCTTAGAAAATCATGAAAAAGAAGAGAAGGTCGAAAAGCCAAGCCAGAAATGAAGAAGTCTTTCCCGGCCGACGGCAGCAGCCGCTCCCGCTCTCCTCGGCTTTGACAATTATTCCCGCCAATGAACGGCATCTGATTCAGCGTTCGGCGTCACGACTTCCATCTTGCTCGTCTTCACCCAAATACCACCAGCACGAGCACTTCAAACAGCCGGCAGTGCTCAGAGAGACGACCATGTTGGCCCAGAGAATTGCGCAGCAGTCGCTGCGGAGGCGTATGTGCTCCCAGACCCGCTAGCGAGTACTTTGCTAACACCACAGCAGTGGCAGCGCAGCCCAATGCCCTCCGATTCGCAACCCCGGCAGCAGTCGCAACAGGCCTCACCTACCAGAAGAGGTCAGCTCATACCATACCTCCTATAGGAGAGACACCATCTAACATACTCCTACGCAGACCCGTCACTGGCCAAGCCGTCTCCGAGCAACACGCCCGCGACAACATCCTCGCCAACCAACGCCTGAACCGCCCCGTCGCTCCCCATCTCGCCATCTACCGCCCCCAAATCACTTGGTACCTCTCCGCCCTCAACCGTATCACCGGCTGCATCGTCTCCGGCGGCTTCTACCTCTACGGCGCTCTTTACCTCGTTGCGCCTTACCTCGGCTGGCACGTCGAGACCGCCGTTCTTGCGGCAAGCTTCGCGGCATGGCCGGTTCTGCTCCAGGTTGCGGCGAAGTTCTCGATTGCGTGGCCGTTTATGTTCCATTGCTATAATGGTGTTAGGCATTTGGTGTGGGATACTGCGAGCATGATTACGAATAAGAAGGTAAACCAGAGTGGGTGGTTTGTTGTGGGGCTGAGCACGATCAGTGCGTTGGCTTTGGCTTTCATATAAGAGGTATACATTATGAATCTTTTGGAACACAGAACATGAAGCTGCTCTTCCTGTGCGGACATACAGGTAAGACAGGTGCGATCTAGGAGGCTGTCACATGCGTCTCTAGCCGTACCTCGGCTGTTGCTGGGAAGGAAGCAGCTTACTGTACTAAGAGCCAGACAAGCCCAAAGACCTTGAGGATGGCAAAAGGATGGTCTCGCTACGAATCGAACGTAGATCTCCTGGACTAATGCTCATCCAGCATATAGCGTACAACCGGGCTGGTCTCGGATGACAAAGTCGTCCGAGGGCCCTCCCCAATACCCAGACGTGCTAGTCATTGCACCACGAGACCGCGAATGTGTCGGTGTCAGAATACGAAGCTACGGTGGTATATGAAGCTGGAAAGTCTTCAGAAGAAGGCACGCGCGGAGTCTAACGGCTTGGAGCTGCAGCAAAAAGCAAGGCACCCAAGCTCAGCCTTGACATTGCGCGATACGCCATACCCAGACGAGGAGGCATTCAAGCAGAGCAAAAAGAATGGACCCGCTACGATTCGAACGTAGATCTTCCACGCCCACCGAAGTGGTACAACCGGGAACCACTGACCCACAAGAAGTGGCAAGATACTCGCCTGGTTGCGGCCGGGAGCCTTAGGTGGTGGATATGCTGCCAATTGCACCACGGGACCTTGGAGGAATGAATGTGAAGGTAAATAGTGATTGAAAAACGCTGAGGACGCCAGGATAAGAGGCACAGGATGGCATCTTGAACCAGAGATGGCACAAAAGATCCTGAAAGATTAGTCTTATTATGTTTGAGGACAGCACGCCTGGCAAAACGATAGTCCCGCTACGATTCGAACGTAGATCTTCCATTCCCATCAAGGCTTCAGCCAAGCAGTACAACCGGTAGGGTAGCTTTCTCCCAAGCAAGCAAATGCTCAAAGGAGAGCCATCCACCACCTTAGATGATGGACGTGCTGCCGATTGCACCACGGAACTTTCAATCAACAGAGTATGGAGAGAGGCGCTATGAGATCTGATATGAAAGCTGACCTGCATGGCATTTGCAATATCCGAGCGCTGGATGAAGCAAGCACATGCACAAGAAACAAAAAGGCGCCTGTCCGTATTTGAATACTAGATTGAAGTCCTTTACAAACCAAGAAGGGGGAGAGCGGGCGGCTACGAAGCACACAGGATACAGCTCTCCAGCTTTCACATGCAAACGCCACTCCCCAAGCTCCACCTCAACCTTCTCTCCACGACGCACATATTTGCAAGACTCTCTACCCCATAACCCGATAAACAGGATACTCATCCCCCACCCACATCGGCACCATCCCAAACGTCACATAAGAATCCACACTCTCCGGCTCCAACGCCACAAACGCCAAAGCCGCATTCTTCTGCCTCGTGCTCACCCAATAAGCTCCTTTCAGCAATTCCACCTCCCTCATCGTGGAATTGGTCGTAACTGTCGCCCTCACAATACCTTCAAAATACACCTTCCCAAATTTGGAGGTCGTGATGGTGAGGGTCTCGACTGTGCCGTGGTATGCTTGAGGGAGCTTATCGACTTGTAGGCCGGAGGAGCGGAGGTGGGAGGCGACGTCGGACCAGGCTGGTGGGATGAGGTATGCTTCGGGTCTGGGACGGGTGAGGTTTGCGATTGTTGGGGTTGTGCTGTGGAATTTGACAGGAGCTTGGACGAGGTTTCCACTGTCAAACTCGACGAATGTCCAGTTCCTTGTGCGAGGCTTCTGTTCATGATCTGTGACGATGATTTCATCGTTGCTATTGGTAAAGTCTTGTATGCCGCCTTCTACGACGCTCAAGACTTCATCCGCATGATCGGCGGAGGTCTGTACGATACTCTCAAGGATCGTTAGCCCAGTCGCCGTCCGACGAGCGAAGTGTTGATCTGCTATTCCCAGACCTCTGATCTCACACAGGAACGCTACTGCTTGCGTCATGCCCATCGCGTTGCGGTCAATCCTTGCCTCGCTGCCAGCTTCGTGGTAGACAATCGTAGAGTTTGCCTTCTTGCTCTTTTTTCCAGTAGCATAGGGCTCCCATCTGAACCCATTCCGTTCCAAGCTAGCACCAATCTCGGCCGCAAAAAGCTTTTCGGACAAATTACGAATAGTAGGATGAATGTTGAGATTTTTCGCCGCCGCTATCAAAGCATCTGCTCCTGGTCTGTATAAGCCGCCATATCGAGCTGAGGCGAGGAACTCATGCATGTCTGCAGCAACATGAGGTGCGAAGTCCATGAGGCCTTTCTTGATATCTTTGGTCTGCTGTCTGGCAAGCTTGACATGGTCTCGATTCGGGTCGAAGTTTGTTGCCAGCCTACGTTGAAAGTATGCAACTCCGTCTGGATTGTATCTCGGAATGGCCATGATCTCCACCTTCTCCAGAAAAGAGCTTGCCCAACTCTGATTTGCATGCATCTTGCCAAGAAGCGCGAGGATGGCTTGATCGCCAGCCGGTTCGTTACCGTGAGCTCCGCCTTGAAGCCAGATCCGGACTTTTGATCGAGTTACATCGCTTGTCATATTGCCGCCATCAGACGACAGCAAGACAGATGGGACTGGACGGCCTTCCTCTGAGTGGAACCGATCGGGATCGTACTTCATCCATGCGTTGTTCTCGGCAAGGAATCGCAGATACTCGTCCATTGCCTCATCACTGGTAGGTCCTGCGGTGCCATTTGCAAAGCTCGGCGGCACACTCCTCCTATCAACAAACGCGGGCGAAATCAGGTCAATACCAGGATCTGGAAAAGCGACAGCAACTTGCGGCGGATCTTTGGAGACCTTGATGGTATTGCCTCCATATCGAAACGCAGCATGAACAAGCGTGCCGAGGCTCACCGCAAGTGCGATCAGACGCATCTCGTAGGTATGTTGTCCATTTCATGTCGAGGCCATCGCTTTCCGCAGACGCCGAATTTGATGTCTCAAAGGTGACATGGAGCAGGTAAGGACGGCAGTCGTACCTAATTTTCGTTTAGGCCACCACAGGACCCTGGGCAACTCTGGAGGTACGAATCCGAGAGCTTAAAACGAGTCTCATGTTGGTATTTTCGACAATGCCGAAGCAATTGCGATCAATCAGTCATCGTGTAGTTCCTTGTGTAATAACATGTGGTCGACAATTGAAGAAGAGTGCCGCCAATAGATAGCTCAGCTTGGCGGCACGAAGCCTTTGCTGCAGCCGTGTCAAGCTGGAGAAGATGACCTCAGTTGCTTCAATTGGGATTTGGCAGCATGCAACAGGGCTCTAAGTTTCTCTGAAAGGTACAATTGGTTCTTACATAGATTCAAAGAGCGCTCGGGCAGCATGAACAGAACTGAGGTAAAAGCAGTAGTTCGGTACTCGCCTTGGCCATTCTTGTCGGCTTCCAGGTTAGGAGAAGCGTGCCTCGCTATCAGCTTGGCAGCCATGCGAGGCCACGCGATGTTGGCCGCATAAAGGATCAACGGCCTCCTGAGAAAGTATTTGCTGCTTCGTAGCACATCTTTCGAAATGGCCGTCTTGCAGAAAATATTGATGCTGCTCAGCGCGGCTGCAACATATGCCTCTGCCAAGACCGTGTATACTGGGGACACACTTCAAGGATACCCTGTAATCTCTTCTCTGGACATAGCCGATGTGCCATCAAACACCATTTCTCGGTTCTGGATCTCTCCTGGAGCGGGTCAAGGTGGACTGTCATATTTCCTGCCAATCTTCGTCGCTCGAGGCTCGGAGGAATCGCTTAACATCGGCCGCAAGCTCTCATTGTCGGCGTCCATCCATGGAGATGAGTTGAATCCGGTCGCGGTTGTCCAGAAGATATTTGCGCAGCTGAACGAGACTGTGGCATCCGGGAACTTCAATGGGACCGTCATAGGTCTGCCCACACAGAATCCGCAGGGGAACTTCATGAATCAGCGCAACTTTTTCACAAGTTCGTCGAACGGCTTCTTCACGGACCTCAATCGCAACTTTCCTGGGACGAGCATCGCAGATGGCGGTAGTCTGCCGCAATCCTACACGGCAGCGATTTGGAACAACATCTGGGGCAACAAGTCTAATGTCGACATTGCCGTTGATTTCCGTAAGTATAAGCCCTGTTCGCCCGATCGAGTGCTGACGAAGGTGCAGACACTCTCTCCACTGGGTCCGCTGGTCCGCTATGGTGCTATGCGGATTACCGCCTGCAAGGGGTGCAGCGTATCGCAGAGATCCTCTCGCCAGACATGATCAAGATCGACCCAGGAGAGCCAGGCTCAATAGAAACGACATGGGTTGAAGCGGGAATTCCTGCCGTTACCGTAGAGATCGGGCCGGCGAACAACTGGAACGGCACTCTCATTCAACGAACTGTCGATCTTGCCTTCCGTCTCATGGATGATCTTCAGATGACAGATGGTAGTGCTCCAGTGCCGGATCTGTCGAACACCTACATCGCGACAAACTTTTCGAACCCATCGGTATCCTATAGCGGATGGGTCGAAATGGACGTTGGTGTTCTCGAGGATGTTGAGGAAGGCCAGGTCATAGGAGCGTCTTCAATGCCTGGGGAGACAAGTTGGAAGATTTGACGTCTACCGTATCCGGCCGTGTGCTTACGATTCTGGTGGATCCGGCGGTGGATGCCGGCGCAAGTGTAGCAAGCATCGGATACAATGCTACTAGCACGTATCGATAGTTGCCAGCGCATCCCGAACAGTCTTCAATCGAGAGACAGCCCTTCTGCAGACACGCGTATCATTCGGATAGCTTCGCCGGAGCCCTTTTCGCGGCACGCTTATGTTCCCGTATGGTGCGGAAAGCCTCCTGTGCTGCCATATGCTCTTCCATGGACCGGGTCAGGACGTCAAGATACCTATCGTACAGGACACCAAGAGTATCGCCTTTCCGGAGTCGCCAATCTACTTCATATCGCGGATGTCTTGCCTCAGTATCGGCAAGATGTCGATCATCAAAGACTTGAATCTTGAGATGTATTCTGTACGAGACTCTCTCAGTTCCAAAGTGGAGCTTGATCTGCCTCCAGGAAGCCATGATGTTATTCCTTCTTCGAACGCGCTCCAGAAAAGGAGGTATCAGGTCCATGTGCCATGTGGCATCGCGAAGTGCAATACGGCATTCAGTCCTGTCCGTTGTGAACATCATAAGAGCATGTACCCCTAGAAAGACATTGAAGAACCAATACAGCCTCCGACGCGTAGCGCATAAGACTTCGTCGTTTGGAGCATTTATCCGTTTCAAGGACATGGACTGGAGCAGGCCTGGTGAGCCTCTGATGGTCGCTGGAAAGTCACGGCTGACTCTCTGCAAGGTAAAGAGAAACCTGAAGCGACGGTCGTCGTCCCTAGTGCCAGATTTGGGCGAGGCCAGGAACAGGAGGATACTCTCGAGCAGCTCCGGTGTTCCAAAGACCTGTGCCGCGCTTGTTGAAGCCATCGCGCTCGTAATCCGGGAAATGGTAGTTCTCGTCCTTCGAGGCCTGTGCTGGTTAAGTTTCGCAGTCTTGTAGCATTGCCCTGTGTAGAAGTAGGGAAGAGGATGCTGCAGCGCACACGTGGATGTGAAATTCCGGAGCCTCGACGATGGGCACTATGGGTCAGTAAGTTCCCTGATAGTCAGCGTATCCAGTCATTTGGATGTGGTGCTTGAGTTGGTACTGCAAATGAGAGGAGGATTACTTGACCAATTGCTATCGTAGCGGGGTAAGCTTTCCAATGTGGATAGATATTGCCTACGAACCGGAAGGCACTGTATGCCATGCTTGATGGCCAGGTCCTGCCGTCTCCTGCCATCGGTCTGTGGCGGGAAGAGGAACGGAGGACTCAGGGACACGAGAGATTGGAGAATGTTGCCAAGCCAAGATTAAGGCGCGGCCCGCTATCTAGCCGAGATCTCGCTTGTCTTCGGCTCGAATCCCGATTTTCGTTTTGACGAGGACTGCGCGCGTTGTTCCTCCTCTTCTGTCGAACGTAGGGCGTATCTGTCTACCACGGCTTTGAAATCATCACAGACACTTGGCTCGATATCACTCCAATGCAATGAGTATATTCCTTATACTTTCCCTTCACTTCGATCCTTCCTGTGGTAAGAGAAGTCATCCTTAACCCCAGCAGAAAGAATCCTTCACAGGCAAACTCAACAGGATGGCACCAAGACTGGAAGACAGATACGATGCAGAAGTCATCGAGCTCGCAACTCACACCGGACCCAGCTCGCCTACCGACTCTGAACGTGGCAGCATTGAGGCCCCGAACGATGCTCAGGACGCGCTCCCGCCGACGGACGAAGGATACCTTGCCTGGATCGCCCTCTTCGGCTCATTCCTGGCTAATGCTCTGATCTGGGGATTTGCACTGTCCTTTGGAGTCATGCAAGAGTATTACAACACCCATGAGCCCTTCGCATCTCAGGGCGGTGTCGCGGCAATTGGAACCACCACCACTGGCCTGATGTATCTCACAATGCCGGTTTTCCTTACACTCTTCCAGAAATGGCCCAAGGTGCGGAATTGGAGCATGTACTGCAGCTTACCGGTCGTCATGATATCTCTCATTGGAGGCTCCTTCGCGAATACGGTCTCTCAATTACTGGTATGCCAGGGCATCATCTACGCGGTCGCGAGCAACGCAATCGTGATGCCTACCATCAGCCTGCTGAATGAATGGTGGGCTAGGAAGAAGGGTTTCGCGCTTGGGGTAGCCATTGCTGGAGATGGACTCGGTGGGGCCATCATGCCTCTTATCCTTCAGGCCTTACTGTCTCACCTGGGCTTTCGCTGGACCTTGCGTATTGTGGCCGCCATTATTGTCATTCCATTGGCGCCGCTCATTTTCTTCCTGAAACCGCGTCTTCCTGTCTCAGGTGCTCACCATTTACCTCGCTTGGACGTCTCGTTCTTGAAGTCACCTCTGTTCTGGACGTGGCAGCTCTTCAATGTCATTCAGGCCCTCGGGTACTTCCTACCATTCAATTACCTGCCCTCGATCGCAGAAGCACTTGGCCTGAGCTCGACCATCGGCTCACTTACGACACTGCTGGTCAATCTCGCGATGGTGTTTGGCTGCATTGGAGTCGGCCTCTTGAACGATAAGTTCGATGTCTTCACTCTTACGCTCGCCGTGAGCATCCTATCCGGAATCGCCATCTTTGTTGTCCTTGGCTTCACTACTTCCACCGCCCCATTGTTCGTCTTTAGCGTCTTCTACGGCTTGACAGCGACGACCTATTCCACGAACTGGGCAGGCATCATCCGAGAAGTACAGAAGACGTATGATGGTGCTGATGCCAACATACTCTTCGGGCTGTTGGCAGGTGGAAGAGGTCTTGGCTCTGTCATTTCTGGACCGCTTAGTGAAGGCTTGCTTACTGGATCCAAGGCTCTAAGCACTTCGGCCACTTCCGCATACAGTAGCGAGTATGGGCCACTCATCATCTTCTCAGGCTGCACAGCGCTTGTAGGAGGATGCAGTTGGTTTGTGCGGAAAGCTGGAATCATATGATCGTGCGTCAAGCCATTCACAACCCTTAGGCATCCAGTTTTGGAATACATGCCTACTTGGCGGAAGGTTTTGCCACTACCAATGGCCCGCAAGGTATTTTTGAGCCATACATTACCGACCCCGCCCATCAAGCTCAGGTGACACAGCTCCCGATCACCTCCTTCTTTCTGGAATTAACATCTCTATTGTGAACAGCTCTTCACAGCTCTTAGTGGGCGTCCTTTCAGGAAGTCTTTGCGACCAACGTGCTCAGACCGTTGCTGGAGGTGTCTTTGCCAACAACACCACAATTACCGAGTCAGACGTCACTGTCAAATTTCCTTTCGAAATGACGGCCTCCCAGAATGCAACGAGCGAGCTCCTCACCTTCGCGACTGATGTCTTCACTTGGCTCCTCGCCGGAAGCAGTACGGTCGTCGTCAGCGCCACAGCCTTTGCATGCCGCAAATACTATGAGAACAACCTCATGGTCAAGGAAAACCGGCTATACTTCTCTTCGAGCGCTTTCGAAGCAGCAAGCTTCTTGACCATCCCCTACCTGATTGCATTTGTAGTGGCTGGATTTGCGCATCTCGTTGATCATAACAACTTGGTGACATTCGATTGGAGGGTGGCCTTGGCGAGGGTCTGGGTGGGCTTCATGGGATTCAACGGTACTCTTTATGGCATCATGAGAGTCGCAAGGTGGAGCAGAGGGGCGAATCCGGCCGGAGAGGAGGAGACAACGAAGATGCTCTCCAAGACAAAGGGCGCGAGGGAAAGTGGACGGACGCGTATACCTGATTCAGAAGGTGAATTCTGAAGTGTTGAGCAGTTGTCACGGATACTGGATGTGAGCTACACAGAGAAGGTAGATAGGTAAGCAAATAGAACCTGTCAGCAGTGTATCTCCTTTCTGCTTGGCACAGAGGCGCTGAATTGAGCTCTACAGACTCTAATTCGGGATTACGTGCAGGACAATGGTTCTCAACATTCGCGAGTGGCAAAACTCCACCCGCAGAGCTCAAGGCTGCCTTTGACGGCAAACATAAGTAGACATCTCACCTTACTGCTCGTCCGAGCAGCTGCTTCACCCACCCAACAAGCACACCGCATTGCTCGGGCTCTCACAATGCATCTTCTCCAAACCCTTACCACCGCCCTGCTCCTCGCATCCACCAGCGTTAGAGCAGTCCCAGTAGAGGAGCTAGAAGACACCACCGACCTCTCCTTCTTCGACGAGTCAGCCCTCCTCGACGAAGACCCCTTCCCCAAAAACCTCTCCTCCCTCTTTGCCCAAACCACCACCATCCCTTCCGGATCCCTCCCCACCCCAACCGGCACCGCCGTCCCGGACCCCCACGAACCAAACCACCTCCCCGCCTTCTGCGACCGCCACTACAAATTCCTCTACGACAAATACGTCGTCAAAGTCACCTCTTCCGCGGGCCAGACCAAAAACGTTACTTGCGATGAGATCAAACATCAATTGAAGAAGCATCTGTCGGCGCCGACGAAATTCAGGTGTTATAGGGGAGATGATGAGAATAAGGTGAAGAAGGAGAGGGAGAGGTTTGATGGGTGGGTATATAGTTTTCATACGGCGGTTTTTCGGACGAAGCACGTGGAGAAGGCGCTTTGGGAGGCGCATGGGAAGGCGGTGGCGTTTATGTGTAATGAGAGTCATTAGATGGGAAGTGGCGCGGAGATGGGGTGAAGGAGCGCTGAGGAAGGGCTGATGAGGTGGACGGTGGAGGATGTGTCGTGAGGGAAGGAGTGGACGAGGATGAGGCGGATGAGAGGTGGGCGGTGAAGGCTCGGAGAGGAAGGCGTTGGGGGGTGCGGGTTGAGCATTGGAGGAGGAGAGACTGGGAATGTACATCTTTAGGGAGCAATGTGGATCTGTATGAGGGGCATGAGCATAATGGCCGAGCATGGCGAATGGTGTCTGTTCAGGGAGTAAGCATTTCGCATGGAGTTGGTAGCATTCGAACTTTAAAAGCTCCACATGCTCACCTTCCTCGACCCACAGTTGATGCCTGAGCTCCTTCCTCAGCCATGGTAACCATGGTGATGCCGAGAGGTGAAGCAGGTACTGGTTTCAATGAATGCATGTAGGTATTGAATCTCTGGCTGTCTACACACCCACACCAACACCGCTCAACAAACCGAGTGCTCAACGAATTAAATCTACCGCATGTTACAATAGAGCATTGCTGCTCAAGTGTGTCAACTCCCCAATTTCCCCTCTCAACTTTGCGCCTGGACTGACAGAGCTCGTCAGGCGTCCGACAGACACATCAACAACATCAGCGAATATGAGCAACGCAGCCGCAACGGTCGCCGCCGCAATGAAATCCACTCCCCATCTGGCCTCCTCAACAGTCACGGCTAGAGCCGCATCATCAACCGTGACCACCATCTTCACTTTCTTCGGAGAAATTCTCGCCATCGTCCTCGCATTCGCCAGCATCGCCCCAATCGGTGCCGCAGCATTCTTCGCAGCGCAGCACAGCACCAAGCTCCTTTATCGAATCGATCAAGTCGAGCGGGACGACAAGATACCAGCCGGAATCATATCATTCTGCAGCGTAGCGCTGTATCTTTCCCTTCTCGTCCCAATGACGGAGGTTAAGGGAGATTTAGAGGCTGCACTCGGACTTCTGCAAGCTTTTCTTGTTGTAATGTCTTTGATTGGAATTGGCTATGGGTTGGTTGCGGCAGGAGTGTGGGTGAGGGATAGGAGGAGTGGGGATGGGAGGAGTGTGAGGAATGCGTGTGGGGAGGACATTCGGTATGATGCTGTTGCTGGTGAGAATGGGAGAGTAAAGAACAAATTGCCGAGCAGCACCGTTATGGAGGCGTGAGGGTGACGGCTGAAGTTCTGTGAGGCCATCGATGTAGAAGAGTGCAACGCGAATAACGATCCTAGACAGTCAGCATAGTCAGGGTTGAGAACAATCATGTGCTGACCCCTACCATCAGCTGACCAAATCGCAGTCTACACTCTGATTCCCGCACAGGCTATAAGATAATCGCGGGCGGCGGCCTCCTCACCTCCATCGCGGGTCCAGCTTCCAAATCACTCCCAAGCCTGTCGTACCTCCTCGGCCTGCTCTCCTCATTCTCATTCCCACGCTGTCTGCTCTCCTTCCTCCGTTTCACGAACCTCCTCACTCCCCTGAGTGCCAAGTACAAACCCAACCCCAACCAAGTCAACACCATCTCGGCCCCCAAAATAATCAGCGGCCCCAACACAAACCACACATCATCCACATTATGGTCCTCAAACCTCTCATAAACCCCTCCAGAGCTCACGAAATAAAAGACAAATCCTAAAAGGCCCGGAGCGAGGTCGCCGCGTTTGCGCTTCCCGAAGATAGCTCGGAACGAGTAAATTGGAAGGCATATCGCGGCGGCCAGGCCAGCCAGGTAGAATATGATGAGACCGGCGAGGATGCCTTTGTATCCGCTGGAGTTCTTGGGATAGCCGAAGAGGTTGTTGTCGTAGGTAACGTCGGCACCAGAGGGATTGAAGGCCATTGAGGCGGCGGCGCCGGCTGCGGCGACGGCGGCCATCTTGTCGAGGATGTAGGTCGTTTGTGTGTTCGGTACGCGAGACGTAGTGCGTGTATTAAGACATGTGGTCGATTGGTGCAGGTGTCTGCGTACAACGAGTCCTTGGATTGTCCGTAGATTTTCTCCCCTGTTCTGTCCTCTTCCAATAATGTCCGCAACAAGCAATGGTACGCCTGACGTCCGAGACGTGTGTCTTGGGACGGCGGGCGCCTATCATTGTGAAGTCCATGGAGCTGGTCAGCAGCTTTGCCTCTCCTCACAGCTCGAACCGTTGTCTATTTCGAGCTTGCTCTCCCGGAGCTGTCGCCTTCTCCATATGTCAAATTTCAATCGAACATGTACGCAGATGATTGCAATCAGCAATGCGACCAGATCGTCCAGCAGTATCCACCCAATATCAGCGTGGGGGAACAGAGTCGTGCCAATTGCGAGCAAGGCAACCCAAGTAAAGAAGAAGAGCACCTGCCCAGCATCCTCTGGAGTCCAACGTAGATCTCTGACCGTAATAATATCTGTGCTTCAAGACCAGCCGCGAGAGACATCCAGCAATACACTTCAATAGCAAAAAAGTTAAAGGAAAAGATGAGAATATGCCCATTGCACCTATGTCTTTTATGAGGGAGTCATCGCTCTTCTCGTACCCAAAGACGGTATTTTGGTGGGACGTGGAGCTTGCGTTGAAGCCGTCGTTGTGCGCGAGAGAAAAGGTAGCACTCGAGTTTGCAATGTTTCCATCGGGCATCTTGATTGCAGCCAAAGAAGACTACTTCGCGTTGTCTGGGAGTTGTTGTTGGATATGCTCAAAGCATTCGTCCGTTGCAGATGTTGAACCGCTGAAGTGGGGCCAAGGGGGGAGACGCGGAAGGAGACCCACACCAGCGCTGACAGAAGGGCGCCTCCAAGGGCAGGTGACAGATTTCATTGTCGGTCTCTCGCAAAATACCGCATTTTCAAAAGCTGCTAGGCGCGACGGTAGTAGCTCAGGTAATGGACAGGCCACAAAGTCGGATAGTCCTAGCCTAAGTGTCTCTCCGCAATAATCTGCACCTGTGTGTACCCATCGTCGCACTCAGTATGCTTAGGAGCACCGAGGCGAAGGAGAGGCAATGAATTCTGTCACCTGCCGTCGGTCGAGACTCCATGTTGTAAGTCGTCTCACGCAAGGTAATAATATCATTAAGAAGATGCGTGAGCATCTTTCAGGGCAATACGACGGCTGTTCTCACGCCAGCATATTGCCAAGTTCCAGCTCATAACCCCTGAGATTGGCTTGGCGAATCCGACTTTCCCTCGCAGCCTTCCAATTTTTGAACCCTCGAGCAGAGTAGAGCACGCCCAACAGTATGAGCATCATCCCAATACAGGCAGCCGGCGGAATAGCCATCCAAGACAAATCCTGCTGCAAACTCCCGCCGGGCAGGTCGCTTACGACCGCGAAGATGACGCAGTAGATGAGCGCAGATGCAATGGTCCCAGCAACCAGAAGAAAGAATGACACTGGGGAAATCTTGGGAGCTCCTCGATCAGCGTTCTCACGTCCTGAGGCTGTTCGGACGATGGCGCAGATGAGGCCTGGAAAGGAGGCTGCCGCTACGGCTCCGGCGATGCCAAAGAGCACGGAGAATGCACACAGCGCTTCTTCGCCGGCAGTCAGGTCTGGCCCTTTCTTGAGAATTGAGTAGAGCGACATGTCCGAAAGCTCCCTGCGAGAATCGAGTCCAGTAGGGTGTCGCGTTCGTCCAGTAGCTGCAATCGCTGTGTATTTTCGATATACAAGAGGATCCTCGTGGTATGACTTGGGTCTTGCAGTGAGCGCCAGATGGGATAGATACATTACCGCATCTGCAAAAGGGTGCCTGCCTATGGGTCATCGCACGCTGCTGAAATTTGTAGATATCACAGAGCTGGTGGTAATCGGTTGCAGTCAGCAATTCTCAGCACCAATCACTGAGAATGCTTAGAGAATGCTTAGGTTTTGCTGCCTGAAGCATTCAGCTCTATCCGCTACACTTCCTCGTCTTGATGGAAGTCATCCGCTTCGACGGCCTGGAAGCAATACTGCCGTGCGCTTGCTAGGCATACACGTTGTCAGCCATCACCTACCTGATACCGCTGGCGGTGAACGCCGTCATCGACTTCTTATGCCGCGTGAAACCGTTGGAGTCCATCCTGCGAGACTATTTCGTGATCCGGCAAGGAGATGTTACCGTGGGCCAGCATTCTCTCACGCAGGTCTACTTCACTGTCTTGGCTGCGTGGCTGTTGCGCTATGTGAGATTCTGGATTAGATCGAGAGACGACCCAGTACGGTTTCAGCGATGTCTGGTTTTGTGCTTCGTCCTTCTCTGGGCTGCTCTCTTCGCAACCCGTCTTTACCAGGCTGGACGTGTCGAGCAACGTGGCAAGCGACCGAGTGCAATTGTACCTTGGACGATCTCCGCAAAAGCCGCCACTTCTTTGCTGCAAAACCAATGACCTCTGAAATCGATGAATGGTCAAATGAATCTTCATCGAAGCAAATGCAAAGTTGCGGATAGCCGTGGGTGTGGCCGTGAAAGCGTGGTGGTTCGGGAGAGAATGGCGGGTCTTGGCTTTTTGCCTCAGGTGTCAACGCCAAGAGGTAAATGAATGTTGACCACGCATGTGACAGACACACTTTGCACATTCTCAGAGCACTGCAACAAGATGTAAGGACCTGAAAGTTGTAGTAGATCAGCAAAAGAATCAAGGTATAAAAGGGCAAAAAGCTCGGAGCAAGGTTGGCAGTTGTGTGACCGAATTTCGTTTCCCACACCCACCCCAGCTTCAAACCTTCATAACTCCCCTTCCCATGGACCGTTTTCGACCATTTTAAAACGACAAAAGAGCAAAAGGACGGGGCCGAACCGTGGATCGAACACGGGGCCTCTTGCAGTCTTGGTTATCCCAAAGCAAGCTGAATCGTCAGCGCAAGTTCGAAACTCGGGAATATCTTGCTCTGAGAAGAGAAGATCGAAGGGAGGAGCTTACAATCATACCACTAGACCATTCGGCCGCTTCCTATTGGATGAAGGGAGGTCCACGGAGACTGTACAAGTATGCATAATCATTTGCGATTGATTTCCAAAACATGTGAAAGTTGAGGTGAGAGCGTCCCCGATCAGGTCCTGAGCGCCTTGAGCAATGAGGCAGAGTGATTTCGAAGCTCCAAATGGTCTGTCTGATCGATGCGTGGAAGCTTATTCGTGCACAGAAGCCCTGAGTGTTGCGGGAAGCCGAGGCTGGGTCAAAGCTGGAGCCGGAGGCCGGGCTTGATGGAAGCGTTGCATCCAGACATCCATAGCATCAAGAAAACAATGCGCGAAGACAGTCCATGGAAGAGTTCATCAGCCGTGAAGAAATGAAGCCGGGCGATAAGCCCTCGCTCTGATGTACTGCATGAGGTTCGCCGTGGCGAGAGCCCCTAGCATTCGGGACCCCATGACGACATCCACGAAGGTGCAAGTATACAGGCACAATTCTCCTTCTCTTGTTATGCAACAGCTGTTTTCCAATTGACGAAGAAGATTGGACAAGCAGAAAGAAATTTTGAAAACATGGGCCTCCCACATACACCCAACGAATCGACCCAGTCGACCATGGACGCAGCACCACACCCATCCAAACCAACCAGCGCAACACAACTCCCACCCGAAGCCCTCTCCCTCGCCTCCAAGCTCTTCGATTTCGCCCGCGAAGGCAAAACCTCCGAGCTTGAACAATACCTCTCCGCAGGCATACCCATCAATCTCACGAACCACAAAGGCGACACGCTTCTCATGCTCGCAGCATACTACGGCAACCTCTCCACGGTCCAGATGCTGGTTGACAAAGGAGCAGATGTCGATGCCATGAACGATCGAGGCCAGAGCATTGTCGCAGGAGCTGTGTTCAAGGGGTATGGGGATATTGTGAAGTTTTTGGCGGAGAAGGGAGCGGATCTTGCTGCTGGACAACCGAATGCGATTGAGAGTGCGCAGATGTTTCAGAGGCAGGATATGTTGCGGTTCTTCGGGGTTGAGAATGTTGAAGAATGAGATGATATGCAGTAGCGGACTGGAGTATAAGCGTGTTGGTATGAGCAGGTGAGGTTGAGGACACGCTCTGACCTTACGACTTCTCTTTGAAGACGCAAGGGATTGCATATCAGTCCGACGGAATGGCTGTTTTCGCAAGGAGAAACACCGGCATTCTAGAATGAAGAGCTGGATGCAGTGGAAAGCCTGAAGGCATCGCGAACATCGCCAATGATGTTTTGTGCTCGAATGGTGGAATTGACCTCGACATTGGATCGACCAGACCACGCCAAAGTCGAAGTTCGCTGCACCAGATCGGAAGACGGTTTGGGCTCGATAATGGGTACTCGCGAGACCATGGGCGAGTCAATTTCAGTTGCGGAGGCCGATTGTCGACGATTAAACGCATATGCGAATCTCGGTCTACTTCGCTTCGAAGGCCTTCTGTCCTGAGAGGCGATATCGCAGGTGTTGGATATTCGATGTAGATAGAAAATTCGTGTCTTCTTATTCATGTTGGAAAAGAAATCATTGCATCATTTTGAAGGTAATGGTTGTTGAGTGCGTACCTTCTTGCAGGTTCGTGGTCATTCACTCACCGTTAGGGTTACACGGTCAGCGGAAGTCGCATCTTTGCGATCGAGCAACCACGACGTCCAGACGATTCGGACATGTTCGGGATATGTCTCTCGGATCAAGATCGTAATGTTTGTAGGTTCTATCGTCGTCCCGGGCCTTCTGGAAGGTGTTGCACGAGTTTGTCCGAATTACGAACTTCTTCAAATTCCGGATATTTCGAATCGATGAAGCCAACACTCGCGCATGCCACAGCACCTTCGGATCGAAAGACATGGAGAATCGCAATCAGGAAAGCAAGGATGTCTCAATCGTCCAGAACACATCGCTCTTATCATTCATCAACTACAACCGATCAGTACTCGCTCGCTCAAACAACCAAAGCAATCTCAGGGCAGCTTCCTATGCTGATCGACCAGGTTTATTGAGTTTTTCCAGTTCAACGCGGTTCTGTGCTGTTGCCTTCGTATCTGGTCTGCTCAGAAGGCCGCACACAACAGAGAAACGCAACGAGTCTTGGTCGCCACTCAGCAATCTCCAACACCAACACCACATTCCCCACCATTCCTGCTCTCCCGCTCACTATTCCTCACCGGCAACAAAAGTCCCTCCTCCGGATCATCCTTCACCTGATCGTGCAACATTCTTGCCACCTTATCCGCCGCATACCCAATGCCATCACCAATCTTCCCAAGCAACCGGTTCCGGGAAGACGACCGGCTTGAAGACGCTGAGCCGTTAGGAGACAGGTGTAGCGAGAGGTGTGCACTTGCTGGCCAGGGAGATCTGGGATAGGAACCTTGACGGTGGTGGTGCAAGGTTGGTTGGAGAAGGCCTGCTTCGATGTCGGTGGAAGAGCGGCGGTGGGTGGTTGAGAGGAGGTGTGTGCGATCGTCCTTGTCTGGAGATGGAGATCGGGTATAATGTAAAGTCGGTGGTGAGATGCCGTCGTACGAAATGGTTCTCGAATGAGAGTGCCATTCCATTCTGGCAGCGGTGGTCGATTCTGCAGACGCTGCACCGAAGGACCTACTCTTCTTCAACTGCGGCCGATACTCCGCAGTCGGCACCGGCACCGCAATCCCTAGTCCAGCGTACGCCACACTCGTGTCAACACTAAGTTGGGGTCTCCTCTTCCTCAAGACCGGCTCGCCTTTGTCGATGGCCGGGGACTCCGCAGATGTCGACGTGGCTTCTGTATCATCAGGCTTGCTTGGATGTAAGAACTCATCGCGTCTGCTGCGCCGAGGATAGTCGTCCAGCTCGTACTCAACCTCCCTCAACTCTCGATATCCAAAGCCGCGTCCAGTAGTCTTCATGAACTTTGGAGTGAAGTTGACGCATGCGAGCAATATGGCCAATGTCCATGCGAAGGCCAGTGCGCCAGCGAGGAAGTAAACCGCCCATTGTGGGGGATCTGGAAAGACGTCTGCCGATGCAAGCGCAGTTGGAGTTGCCACTTGCGCTGTATAGGAGGCAGATGCCGTCGAGGTCACCGCGCTGGTCGGCGCCATGATGACGGTGGTATGGAAAAGGAAGCCAGAGTGGTACGGCTCGCGGATGGTTGTGGCGACCTTCCTAACAGGAGATGGAGTTGAAGTGGGCTTGACCGTTGTTGTTGCAGGCTCCTCAGCAGGAAGTCTGACGTCCTTAGCGTGGCGCCGTTTGTTGTGAAACACAAGTTTCGCCTTCTTTTGAACTCGAGGGTGTTGGTCCACTATAGGAGCAGGTGCCGGCTTCTTTAAAGGTGCCATATTCGCTGTCTTTCAGATGCCACGACCTCTAAGGGATGGAATATGGACAAGGACGAGGCCACTTGTGCTTAAGTAACTGCTGAAGACCTGCTTCACCGTAGTGAGGGGCGGTGGGACGGAAAGGCGCATTGGTGAATGCAAACGCTGCTCGACCTCGAGCTCCGACGCTTCATTGACTGCAGCTATACTTACTACACTCATGCAATGAAGCATATCCTACTCATCATCAACTCTGGCCCGCTTCCCTTTGCCTCCTCCATCATCATCTGCTGATCTCTTATTCGCATTCTTCGAAGCTTCTGCAATCATTGCATCAACATCGGGAAGGGCGTCTCCTCGATCGCGTTCGAACTGCACTGGCCCACTTCGCGCCTCTGCAGTCTCAGTACCTCTAAAGCCTTCCTTCGGCGCTCGTCCAAGTCCTTCAAATCGTTTTGTCCCCTGAATCTTCTCCATTGTCTCTCCTCCATCTTCGTCATCATCTTCTCCTACCTGAGGCCGATAAATCGAGTTGAGTGCGTCGCGATCCGCGAACAAAGGCTTATCATAGGCCTGATCTTCGTTGAAGCCTGCGGCAAAACCCGAGCTCTGGTTAAACAGTCGTGAATCGTACATCGCCTCCTTGTTTTGTGTTGGCTTCGCAAGACCAAGCGCGACCTTCTCACTGACGTCTCGATTCTGTTCCCTTGCCATCATCTGCACTCGCCGCTCGTGTCCCATATTCTTCTGACGCATCTCCCGCTGAGCCTCACGCTTGCGATCTGCTCGTGCCTTCTCTCGTTCCCGGCGGTCCCTCTCGGCATCGCGGCTACCGCTTCTGCTTCGGCTCCGTGAGCGAGATGAGTAAGAAGAGTATGAAGACCCGCTGTCAACGGATCTGCTCCGAGATCGTCCGCGGTCTGATCCACGCCTTTGTGACATAGCAGCCTCCTTGTCTGCTCGCGCCTTCATGGCCAACTGTCGCAGGTGCTCCTCCTTGGCTTCTTTCTCTTTCTCCGCCAACCGTTGTTGCATCTTCGCTCTCTGCTGCACCTCATCTCTGGCATGGCGGTCTGCGGTGTGCAGTGCTTCCGCGAACTGCGCAAACTTGTCGTTGATTGTGACATCCTGCAAGCCCCTACCATCTGCCGCTAACCGCTTGTCGAGAGGCACCGTGTAACCCTTAGGATTCTTCCAGTTCGACACTGGCGGCGGGATCTTCCATGCTTCTTGATCCTCTGCAGTCAATTTGCGAGGCGGAGAGTGCATGACAGGCGGTGGTGGAGATGGCGGTCCGCGAGGAATCTTCTTGATCTTGTGCTTCGGTGGCTCCATGGGATCTTGTTGTCTCTGCACGATCTTCATAATTCGATCCTGCTTCTTGCTGCTGTCTCCCATCTGGCTCGCCGGCGTGTACCGCACGAATGTCGGCTCCGGTCTCGACGTACCCTTGACGTTCTTTGGCTTCTGAGCCGCAAGCGCTCCATCCACCAAGCCCTGTAGCGCCCTCTGTGTCCTCTCTTTGCTCGCCTGCACCGCCTCTTCGTCTGGCTTTTCGAGACTGATTTCGCCAACATCTGCTCGCTGCCGGAGGGGAATGAGGTCTTTGAAGCTGGCGTGAACAATTCGATTCTCGCTGTGGCCGCGCTTCGCAATGGCATCGTACTTGACCTTGCCCTGGTTGTCGACCTGAATCGCTAGAGCATTCGAAGTCGAGGGCTGCCCTTTCCGGCCCATATCAAGAGGGTATTGTGCCATAGGCACTTCCGGGAATGCGCCTCCGTCTCCAAAGTCTTCTGCGTTTCGCGGTCGCCATCCCGCACGCTGTCCGTACGGCGGAGGTCCCGATCGCTTCACCACCAACTGCGATGATTCGAGCTCGCGTGCGCCAACGACTCGCGGGCCTTTTTGCTGTGTGTGCGTCGGCAGCTCTTCATCTTGGCCGCTATATTTCGGCTTCGGCAATGCGCTCGAGAGTGACGCCCGCGTTCCAGAGAGCGACATCGTGTGTAGGGGGAGGAATATGTCGTTACAGATGTTCAGTCGCTGCCAAAATCTTCAGAGGTGATTGCAGGTGCCGCTTTTACGATTCCGAAAGCTTAAATATGGACCCACTTTCACTTGACTACCACCAGTCTCTGCTTCTCTCACATGCACAACGATGAGTGAGTGATCTTGTGAAAATTTGCGTGGCGGCCGCGATGTCTGAAGATTTACAAGACGAAGTCACGTCCATCGATGCGATATACGGGGAGAACACGCTTTCACCACTGGACCAACCTCAACTGTACGCATTGACTTTGCCTGCTCAGCCAAATGTCTCTCTACGTATTGAGTTCCCACCCGACTATCCAGACGCTCCTCCGTCGATTTTTGGTACACAGCACGTTGGAAACGACACGGCCAAAGGTGAAGGCTCTCGGATTGTCGACCTTGTGCGGGAGGTCTTGGCGGAAATCTATACCCCTGGAACGCCATGCATCTTCGATCTCATTGAGGAGTCCGCTCAGAGGCTTCAGCAGCTCGGCTTGGACCAAGGCTCAAAGGACGAGGAACAACAAGCTGCTCAAGAAGACGGTCAGGATGCCCACCATGGCGAACATTGGACTTCTTCTGACGACTATCAGCCTGTGGAAGAGTTAGGAGACCCACCTCCATGGACTATCTCGGATGTCATCACCGAGAAGAAGTCAGTCTTTATCGCCCGTTCAGCGCCAGTGTCGTCTGTCGAGGAAGCGAAATCGTACCTGGCTCATTTATTGGCGACTGACAAAAAGGTCGCCAAAGCTACTCACAACATCACTGCTTGGCGTATTCGAGGAGACAACGGCGTGCAATACCAGGACTGCGATGATGACGGTGAAGACGCTGCGGGCGGACGACTGCTTCACCTCCTGGAGTTAATGAATGTCTGGAATGCGATGGTAGTCGTCACGCGCTGGTACGGAGGCATTAAGCTAGGACCCGATCGTTTTCGCATCATCAACCAGTGCGGAAGAGATGCGATCGTCAAGGGCGGCTTCACTCCGCAAGAGGACAGCAAAGAAGGAGGCAAAAAGAAAGGCAAGAAGTGAGGGCCTGGGTAAAAAAGTTGATCGTCAATGCAGAGTTTCTGCATGTCTTCGAGATATCTGGCTGGAACGCAACGAACCGACGTCTGGATGAGCCATGTTTACAGGCTACATCAAGAAAAGCCTTCTTGAAACCTTCATGATGGGCTCTTTGATACTCCACAGCAATCCAGGCCTGGGATCACCCGTAAGGAACCACTGATACACCTTTGACCAGGCCGCGTTGCCGTCACCCTCGAGAATATCTCCATGGCACGGCACAATGCGCTCGATATCCCATTCAGCAACGCGCTTGGCGTCTCTGCGCATCAAGACGAACTCCACGCTGGCCACGTAGTACATCAGCCTCCGAAACCAGATGGATTCCGGATGCGCTCGTTTTGCGAACTCACGGCTGAACAGCCCCTGCGCCGAGGAAGATGGCTCGTACTGCTCAGTCGCAGGAAGGTTCATCAGCAAATCAGAGACTATCAACGTGCTAGTCGGCTTGTGATACCACGCGACGGCGTATGTGATGAAACCCTCGAATAAGACAGTGTCGAAGTCCTGCGAGAAGGAGAACTGATCTTCCGGACTTTGCTGCCAGTCTTCATACAAAAAGTCCCATCGGACATCCTTCCGCTTGTCTTGCAACCCACAAACGCCTATGGTCTTCGCATTTGGCCAGAGTTTGAGGTATTCAGCCACGTACATATGATGTCCAAGGTCGCAGGCTATCAAGTGCACGCCACCGAGCTGGTTCAACTTGTCCAGGACGGAGCCTTCCAGCTCGATTGGATTGAGCAGGAGCACTCGGTCATTATGAAGGCGAATTGCTGTCGCGCGATTCCCCACAGCCACAAACTTGCGATAGCCAAAAGGCGCAAACCGGTTGAATTGCGTCGAGAAGGTCGTGATCCTTGGAGAAATGTCTCGAATGACGGTGGAAGATCTGGAAACCGGATGATGGGACATCGCTGTGGCTAAGTGGTTGGAATATCGTCTGTCTCGACTTGGTCTTCAACCCATGCTGTCGGGTCTCATCGCCAGCTCACAAGCATTCATCTTGGTTGGCATTTTGTTGAAACAATAGCGGGCGAAGATGGTGCCAGGGAGTCGTGATGAGGTCATTGACCAGCATTTGATTCGATTAACCAAACCAATCAAATATTGAATAACTAGGATTCTGGCCTCAGGCAACAACATCACGACCATCTCACGCTTGAAAACGCGATACTGGCTAGTTGCAATCGAATCTCCGGCCTCCATACCACACAAATACCTTCACCAACCACCGTGGACATTTCTGGACACTACTGCACAGAAATCGGGGAACAACATCGAGCCATTTTCAATCGGGCGTGGAAGCCGGGAACCAAAAGCGCTGATCAGCAGATCTGGATTCTCCGATGTGATCTACACTTTGCTTTCCAAGCTTTTCTCCGACCAAGGCTGTTGTGAGACTTCACGTCGCCTTGCGCGATCGCAACCTGTTTGACAAACAGCTTGACAGCTGGTTCAGGGACGTGGTGACGCAAGAAGATGAGACAGATGTGTGAGGCGAGTGGCGATGAGGTGAGGTATGACAGCAGTGTAGTGATGTGTTTGTCTCGCTGGAGCAGACCTTCCTAAACAAGCAATTCGAGTGCAAGAATCACAGGTAGACTTGCAATAAGCTGTTGCAGGAAGGCTTATGTTTTGACTGCATCTGGCAATGGCTGAAGGGAAAAGCGTGCACGCGGAGGATTTTGTCCCTTCTGCTTGCACTTGATGTCTTGAGGAAGTTCGACATGGTGACTAGCTTGAGCCAGTACATCACGAGCTGTCATTTTTTTGAGTGTTGACATAACGGCGACATGAATTCAAGCCGCGCATCTCGCCCTTCGAAGACCTGCTTGATTACTACTCAATCTTTATTCCTAGCGCTCCCCCAGAAATTCGCGCATTCGATAAGTTAGCCGTCGATTAGCGATAGCTTCATCTCTGATACTAGTATACCACAAGGCTTAGTAGTCAGGCACTTACCTCATCAGCCCTGACAAACTATTCGCAACTTCACGATATCAATACGAGAATCAATGTCTCAATCATGATGATCCAATCAATCGTTCCAGCTTCAGTCACGCCTCATCTTCTACGTATCTTGCGCCATACAGCACTAACAGCACATACTGGTAACCGACATGATGCCACGGCGTATAACCTACGACTAATGCTACTCTATTTCTCCATACAGTTCGTGAATGCCTGAACAGAGTCAACGCCGAGCTTCCTGCGCTCAAGGCGGCCAACGCGTGAGTTTATGTCGTGCACGTGATCTGGAGAGGCTCGAGCTATGCCCTCTCTACGGCGCATTATTTAAGGTCCAAGTTTGAGGTGGAGATGGTTTTGAGGATAATAGTAACCGGACGGCGGCGGCGGCGATGTCATGAATCGTGTGTGTGGAATCCGAGTTTCGTTTCGTTATCCGGATAATGCTCCGGAGTCTGTATGTATCGTTCTTGGCTGTTGACACAAGAGACTGTGTCTCCTTGTCCTTCGGATCTCAACGGGGCCGGAATACTGGGCCATAAAACCTCCAATCCTCCAACTTCCGACCACATCTGACATCAATCCTTCGCAAATCGCCGTTCTTGCCTCTCGTGTTGTGTGTTGTGCTGCCAAAACCTCGCATTTGAAGGCGAAGTCACAGCCTCCCTCCAGTGACCCGTGAACATCATCTCCAAAACCAGCTCAGCTCATGCCACGTAGTGACACCTCCACTTCCTTCCGCCGGCAACTTGTCACAGCCTTCTTGGCAGACAGGTGACTTTGTTGCGTCATTTCTCAGGCTCTCTACCAGCATCCCCTTGACTGAGGCAGGCGTGCTTGCCTGAGGCCAAGGACACCCTGGTGAAAGCGTGATTTGGGGTCGTGCGAGCGATCGATAGACTGCTGATGATGATGATGATGAGACCGTGCCCACCTAGAGCATGCTTAAGGCCTGGGGGTTGGTGGTGAAGCCGGCCGGCCGCAGAGAAGGTACGGTATGGTATAGCCCATCGTCGTTGCCGATTTGGGGAGGTTCACGTGAGGTATGCCAAAGTATGATGACTATGGTGATGGTGTTACGAGATTGCGAGATTGCCAATAGTTCGCACGTACTTCGTGACTTCGTATCTGGCGAGTTTAGTCATAGAGTACGTCTGAATCTAGCGCCATCCAATGTCTCTGGGGAAAAGATTCTCGAAGCTATCATACCCCAATGGTTCAATCACATGCCCTCCAAGGGTTTCGGAAACCAGTCCGCGTCTTTCTCATCATCATCTCGAACTTCCACCAGCCAGCAGTCGATGGTTCAGGAGCTCGAAGCGTTTTTTTCTGGGGTCAAGTCTTGGAGATGTGGTGGTGATGAGAGCTTGTTTCTGAGATCACACGTTCGGGGCATGCTAGGGTAGCAGCTTGTCCTTGAGGGTGCGCCTGGAATAATAATTTTGGGGAAACACCACTGTGTGGTCTGGACCGGTTTCAGAGCCATCTAGAAGCAATCTGCTGCGATCACTTCTCATGGAAGTCTCACACATTCGATGCGGTGCTGTCGATCATCAGCGACTCTTGCGAATGCAGTATAGAGGTAAAAATTTGAGAACTGCAATCGAAGTAGTAGTAGTAGTGGTAGTAGTCATATCTTCATTTCGAAGCTGGTAGTCTTAGTATTACATAACTGCGCACCGGCGCATTGCAGGTAGTCTTCCAGCCATGATCAGTCCTCAGCGAGCGTGTGTGGCGTGAACATCATCATCGACATCGTCACAGCCATTTCTTTCTCGCGTGCTTTCGTCCTTGCGAAAGTCTGAACAAATCCCCATCATCTTACAAAATAAATCCTCCAATTCAGACACCACTAGCGCCTGTTTCATCCCATGTGTGGTATCATTCTTCGCTAGAAATAAGAAATACAAAAACGCTCTTCTTCTCTTTTACTCGAAACAAGGCAGGGCAGCCAAACAAGACATGCGGCGAGCCTTCTAGGCTGCCGATACCACTCTTGCTGACATGGCCTGAGTCCGCGCTGGTAAGTTCTGGCTTATTTGCGTGGAAGAGTCCTTTCGTTTGGGCCACTGACTGTTGCTCGGCTCCTCATCCGGGCAAGGTGGTAATGTGATCGGAGGCGCCCGCTCATTTGCCGCTCGTGCAACCATCTTCGGCTTGTTGACGCTCGAGCTCCGGGCTGGTGCAGGTGCGAGTGTCGTTACTCGCTCTGGCTCCTGAACGCTTTCTGCCTCCTGCCGTAGCTCTCCTGAGTTTCTTCCGACAAATGCCTTGGACTTGCTAAGGCGGTTGAGGTTGAAACTTGAAGAGAATTTGCTGACCTTGCGATTCGTGGCTTTTGACTGAGGGAAGTTTGAGCCTGATCGATCGTTACCAAACGTCGCTGCTCTTGGTACTGTCGGTGTTGGTGGCATTGATGACGGCGACGTTGGCGAGATGGCACGTGCGGCCTCCATAAGATCAACGTGACGCGAGAATGTCTTCTTGTGCTTCAGACCGGGTCGCTCGATTTTCAGGGCAGAAAGCTCTCGCTCGTCTACTGAGCTGGGAGCTGTTGAAGCCGGAGAGGGTAACATAACCGAAGCCAGTGAACTATTCCGACTTGACCGACTGCGACCTTCCTGACTGCTTCTAGCACTCCGGGAGATCTCAATCGAGCTCGAGCGTGGCGGTATCGAAAGCGGTCGACCTGAGCTGCTCGCTGGTCTGGAGATGGTACGCTTTGATGTGTCGATCGGTTTAGGCATTGAGATCACTTTAGCTTTTCCAGCCGATTGAATCGTGATTGCCTGAGCTTTACTGCATCGTTGTTCGACATTGTCGCAGTTGTCTGCTAGCTGCTCCGGTAATGAGTAGATGCTGCTGAAGCTGCCTGATCGAACGCTGGCATGATCGTCGTCAATTGGCGAAGCAGCTTCTTCGTCGGAGTTGTAGCTATGCCAGAACATTGGCTCGTTGACAAGGTCCGTGATCGACGCTGTGGCCTTTGCTGCTGACTTGCCATACACTTCGTGCTGAGGCGGAACTGGGGAGAGTTGCTTCTCCTGGGGCATGTCGGATTCTTGGTGATATGAGGGGCGCTCCAAGGACTCGGTACCAATTGTGGGATTGATGAGAAAGTCATCCATGGGTCTCATATTCAGAAATTCGGCCATTGCTGCAGGTCGGATACGCGAAAGTGCTGACGCAGCGGCGGTGGTTTACTTCTAAAGTCGAGACAATCCGGTCCTTTGCTGGCGTTGCAGGGGTCGCACGCGATAATGACGCTGCAAGCCTCGATATCAGGGACTGCAGAGGGCTGCGGAGTGTATGCACAGGAGATGCAGGGCGACAACTGGGATATTCGCTGGTCCCTGACTCGGGTTCGCGTCGGAGACCGGGCAGGTGAATATCGGATGCTGGCGGTGATCGCACGGCTTGTGTGTTGGACGTGTGCCGGAGAAATCGAAGTAGATTAAACAGCAAACGACATTAAGACAGGACTCCCTGGATAGAAGTGGTGGTGATGTGGTGTCCGCGAATGTCGAATGTCGTCTACTAGTCGCACAGCGAAACGGACGCCACCAGCACGTTCGGCCGACTGACAGGCGTGATTGATGGATGGCAAGTCAGTGCTGGGAGGTGCTGGTGGAGGGTGGAGGATGGCTGCCGGCGCCAACGGTGTGCTGACTGTAGATTTGTCCGGTGGTGCCTGATGGTGGTACAAACAGTGTCTCGCAGGAAGAGGCTCGCCCAAGGAATTGTCGAGGTTAAGTGTTGTTGCACCAGCGCGTGAGGGTGGACTGGGTGGACAGTGGCAGACGGCGGAGTACAGCCGAATCGAGATGGGAAGAGGGCTTTTGGTCCGAAGTTGACACAGCGACGGCGTCTCGCACAGCGAGGAGGCGGACTCTTTACTATACTCGATCCTGCGAGAGTCTCTCAGTGCAGCAGCTTGGCGGGACTACAGCAGAGCGACGAGTTGACGGCCTTGTCGCCATGTATATCTGCTTGCGGTCCGGCAATGGCACGAGCAAGCTTTCCCTGAGACTACGCCCACACCCCTGCGCGCCAGATTGACTTTACGCCGCGCCGTTGCTAGCCAAAAGTCAGTCCCCGTCTACTGCGCGTGCGCGATTCTCCAGCAGTTGCTCCTGCTCTTCCATTGGGATGGTGCTATCGACCAGAACGCGAGCCAGAAATGCTGCTCAAAGCCGTCACTTGGTACAGCAGCAAGATGCAGCAGCTCACTGGTGGAGCAACCCGACCAACTGTTTCGAGAAAATACAAAGTCCCAGTTTCGAAACGCGAGCGGTCTGATGAGATGGGTGATGCTGCTGTGCGAGACCGCCGCCTTCCGCCGCTCCCACACTGAGGCACTGCAAGGCTCGGAAGAAGCTGCTCGCGATCCCGTTGTACCACTACAGTACCTACCACCACCGCGCAGGTACATCCAGTACGGCATATTCGGCACCTCTTGGCTGATTTCTCAGCCTTCACACTCATCACTGATGATGGATGTAGTTGCAGCGCAGCGACCACCTTCCCAAAGCTGTCCAGGTTCGTGAAGTCAAAGTTGCAAGCCTGCTCCTGCCTTCCTTCGCTCGCCTTCCAGAAGGAAGCTTCGGCTGCGAATAGCACACAGCCCGGACACCGACTCCAGCATTACCCCGGCCGCTGGACAGCACTCGCTGGTGACCACGGCGATACAAGATGATACGCTTTCCCCTACACGCGAAGCTCATGAACTCACTGCTGAGGATACTCCGTGGACTTTTGATCTTTCCCAAGTGCCGATGGCACAACAGACCGATGCAACAGCGAGAGGTACATCGATACCAATCCACCCAGCAAGGACACTTAGCGATATGACCATCCCGCACGTGGACTAGCCCGGCTAACAGGTACGACCCACACCGGCTGCATTGCACAACGGTCACAGCCGCACGCTCGGCCAATTTTCGCGCACACGCCAAAAGATATCCGAGTTCAATTCTCCGGTCCCAGAGCATCATGATGAGGCATCAATGGCAGTCACGAGAGCAATGCGCTGCTCATTTGACGTGCAGCCTGTCGCGCACGTTTCGATTGTGCGTCGAAGAGAGGCAAGATGTTGTCGAGAAAAGCTGATCCGGTATTTGACGGAGGGGCCACCATGATCCACGACCACCTCCACCGGCGATGCACACTACCCTACATCCGGAGCAGAGACACCTGTCTGCACGTGTGAGACATACATCGACCGCTACCGCGGCCTGGCCGATACCCGTCTCAAACTGTCCACCCACGCTGGTCCAACTCTCATCGATTTGAACTTCGGCCATCTCACTCTACAAGAGCGATCACTACATGCTTGGATTCTGGACTTCTTGAAGACCACGTTAAGCTTCTCATCCCATTCTGACTTTGTGGACTATCTTGACAGACGGGAGGCTGCGCAAACCCTCCGCCACCGCTCCTTCAGCCTTCCGCTGCGTCCGATTTGGGACGCACCTCCAGCCATGCACGCTTCCGAGAGCAGCGTATCTCGCAGTTCTGTGCCGCACCTTTGGTATCAGCAGCACCTCGCGCCAGAGTGTAGCCAAAGGACTACGATTTGGAAGCCTGTCGTGGGCTGGGAAACGCATCGTGATACAAACAGGCACGCAGAAATGCTATTCTATTGACCCTGCTAGGGCTTTCAACGTGCAGTTCTGGGATGACACGCTGCCAATGCGTTCGAGAGCAGCCCGAACAGGCATTCTATCAAAACTTGAAGTCGCCGTAGGCCAATTAATTGCTCTTTATCAGGCATTGACAGGGCTTCGAATTGCCCAAACGAGCTCCATTAGCCTTCGATTGCCATGAGCAATCGTGTTCCTGGTGTATCAGAATTACCGGAGCAGCTGGCTGAACCTACTACTCGATCGGATAGTACGACCAACAAACCCTTACCTCTAGGAACTCAAGGCCTGTCTGAAACACTTGCCGACCAAGTGTACTCTGCACGATCTGAGATCCAGTGTGATGGATTTGATTTCGCTTCTCTTCGTAAAGTCTGTACAGCAGCATTGACATTGACCATGAAGGTAAGTGGCGGAGCTTGCTTGCAGGCGATGCACATTTTGAGCTCACACATACTGCCTGTTTGTTCGAACATCAATTGAAAACGATGCAAAGGAAGAAGAACAATATTGATCCAACATCACTATTCACTACATATTCAGCATAGAATTCAATACCCGGTTCGGAAATAGTGGCTTGCAGAAGGCGCACACTACCAAAAGCCACTCAGATTGACGAAAGCCACCCGTGGGCTAACCCAGCCGAAGGCCAGCCCAAGGAGAATTCACAGACTTCATGCCTACTTCTGCAGCTATACAGCCGCTAAGCTGCATCTCTCCCCTTCCACCACTCACGAGATGGCTTGCAGAGACTTTGTCACTCCTGCCTGCGAAGATCTACAGAGGCTGAGATATGCGATTGCGGCCTCCGTCGGGTAGCTGCAGGAGACACGGGAACGCAGCATACGACAGTGCAGCTCTGTGACTCCTGCTCCTGCGTTGTGCCTTCAGCCGCACGCCTTCGGGCACTGACAGTCAACGCGTTCTGTGTAGCATACTGAGACGGACGACACGAGCTCAAGACCTGGGCATCAACAGCCACTTCGGCACGACCATGGGAGGTTTGATGAGAAGGACTGTAAGATCGGGACCGAATTCGCCAGCAGTATGCCAATGCCGACCGGTCGTACAGAGCTGCCTCAAACATTCGGACCGGACCTCTGGAAACCAGCACATGAGCTTTTCGAGATCTCCGTAACCTTCACTATTTCTCCGTCCAAACGGCAGACCTGACTACACCACTTCCGGCTTCAACTTCGCGTCCGGTGAGCGAAAGCATTTCGAAGGAAGCCGAAACTCTCCCTGACCGAACAGCTCATCGTAGGTTTCATCAATTGTTCCGGAGAGCAAGCACGCTGGCGAGCTCGCGAAGCAGCCGGTGACGTGTCTTCCCAATATTGATTGCTACGTTAAGACTCACAGTGTTTGGTCGCAGCAAGTCTCATGGACATATCTTGAGCATTTCGTGACTATATTCTAAGTTCTATCATCACGCCGAGTCAGAGACAGATGACAGATCGCCCCTGCTACGAATAAATACAGCAAACCCTGGTTATAACGATATGGAATGAGCAGCCAAAAATATCGTTATGGAGAGGTTATCGTTACAGCCAGCGTGACGTAAGCCAGGTAACAGGCCCTTAGAAGCAGTGGGTCCGACTATCTTAGCCTAGATTAGGGGCTGTCTGCGAATATTAGTAAGGTGTACCCCTAGGCTTGGCAGTTAGACACACCGAATTCTATACCGATATAGTACATGTAGGCCGAGCGCCCGGATGCATCGTTACATCGCTACATCTCTATAGTCACGTAAAAATCGAGAGAGCATAGGACTATATCGTTATATAGAGGATATCGTTACTCGGAGCATCGCTATAACCAGGGTTTGCTGTAGAACCCGAGATACCCACGCAGTTCGTCGATCACGAACTAGTCATCGTAAACGCGAGCGCGTAAATGTCCGCTGTGATATTCACGCATTGGCCGTTTCATAATCCAACATCACCTCTTGGAACATCGAGATGGGAATCCAATTTTCAGGTGATCTATCAGTCATCGCGACGCCAGAAGGTCCAGTTCACATGTATCACGAACTCGCACATATCACGAGTTTCGTGCCCAAACGTCACAGCTTGACTTGAAGCTCTCGCTTGTTTCGTTCTCCACACTCTTCACTCCTTCACGGTCTGGAGGTGGAGACGGAATGCATTTGTACTGCATACGGGTAAGTATGGGGTAACTTGGAGTCTCAGAACCGATTCTAAGAAACAATAATCATAGGAGGTTTTCGTCATAGCACATCAATGCGTCGATCTTACTACGATGTTCTGAGGTGGCATGTCTGGAGTAAGGGACGTTGTAGTCTTCGCTCGTAGCACATGAGTGCATAGTTATACGTTCATCTACCTCATAACATCTGATCTGTATAACCGCCGTAGAGGAATACATCGTACATACATACATCCATCGTCAATGTACCCCATTGACAGCTATGACGCTGTCGTCAGCATCCCAGTCCATCATGTAGCCCGAAAGCCCGGTGAGAGCCGAAGCAGTAGTAATCCTCCGACGACTCCGACTCGCACTCGCACTCATCGAGCTTTCTCGGTCCATCCGGATCTCGGATGGGAGAGGAGCCGCAACCTCAGCATTTCAATTCCTTGATGACGCCGTCATTGCATTGACCACGGAATTGTGAAAGTCACTGCCATCCGAGAAACCGAACAACCCTCAATCTAGCTGCAAGTAAGATGTAAATGCAGCTGATGTGAGAAGCCAAGACTAGACTTCGGTTTGGTTTCCGAACCTACTAAGTCGCGGCAACCTCACCACGGCCTCGTCCACCGCGTCCGCGACCTCTACCACCCTCGCCGTTGCCTCTCCCGCCGCGAGGTCCACCCCGACCGCGTCCCCGCTGATTTAGGTCGGATGGCGGCGGAACGTTGGTGTAGTTCTGAGGACGGAAGTTCGGGTTGTGTCGCACGACGCCCTCGGTGGGGTCGCTGTTGTCAACGATGGTGTAGCCTCCACGGTTTCCGCCACGGCCTCCGCGTGGAGCACCGTTTGCTTGTCCACCGCGAGGGACAAAGCCAGGGGTGTTGCCGTTGAGGTTACCTCTGCCACGAGCTGGGCCGGCGTGGAAGGGAAGTGTGGTCTGCTGGAGACCGCCACCACGACCCCGGCCCCCGCGTGGAGTGCCGTTCTGACCACGCGCGGCACTGTTCCAGCCGCCTCGGATCGGCGGTGGAGTGTCGGCGTTGACCAGCTGAGGGCCTCCAGGCAGTCCATAGCTTGCAGCCGTGTTTGATCGAGCACCCACACGAAGAGGAGCGGAGGTGTTTTGCTGCACGCGATCCTTAGCAGCTTGAGACATTGCGACACACTGGCGCTCTGTCAGGTTCAGCACGGCATTCGATGGGACGGTGCTGCCGCGGAAAGGCGAACAGCGGCCGTTGAGAGTTGTGCCGCTCATGAAGGTGGAGTCGAAGATAATGTCCAGCAGAGTGTTCCTAGTAGTCCGCGTCTTGCCTACGACGGTGCCCCTCATAGCGATTGGTACACGACCGGAGTCAAGCACATACACAACGCGGTGGCCGAGGCGGAACTTCTGGTGCTGAGTGCGGTATTCAGCTTCGGAAGGCTTGAGCAGTGCGTTGCGAGGGACGCCGCCAATCTTCTTGCCTTCGACGGCATTTCCAGAAGCGTTGTTCGCATCGGCGGCCTGCTCAATCGCGGCAACAGTGTCACCATCGAGCTGCTCAGCTTCGAGTGGAACGCGCTCGAAAGACTTGGTCTCGACAGTCTTGAGCCAGGCACCGATTTCCTTCATCTTGATCTTGGCCTGCTGCGGATCTGGGTAGAAAGCCGTATCTTCCCATCCATCTCCGGTAGGGTTGGCAGCAATACGAGCCACGAACTCAGGGAATTTGATCATGTACTGCTTGATGAGGTCGATGGCCTTAGGCGAGTACTCCCAACCGCTGTCGGACTTGCGGCTGTAGCCAAGAACCTTCTCTTTCTTCGCCTCGAACTTAAGATTCAAGCCCAGGTTGAGCTTCAAACCAGACGAGTTGACGTTGAAAGCCGAAGTCAACTTTGATAGGACTAGTGGATGAAGCTGCAGCTGACGCGCGACGTGGTAGGATGGAGTGTATGGGTTCCGCATCTCTGCTTGACGGGCGATGTCGAGTCCGAACTCTGGTTCACGCGCCGCCAGCGTAGACACCCAAATGGAGGCCTTATCGGCACCAGGATGACCAGTGACTTCGAGAGGTCGGCCGTAGGCCATCTCACCCAGGAAGAAGGCCCGCGTGCCAGTTGGAAAGTCTTCCTCAATCGGAAGAGCTTCCTTCTCCAAGAAACGCTGGTCCTCGCTGATGACATGGTCAACAATAGTCTGAGTGGCGTAGTCTGTCTCGAAGCCCTGAATCGGCGCGTACTCCTTCACGGTGGCACCAGCATCGGTCTTGTGGAGACCAACAAGCGGGTCGATCTGGATCAAGCTCTCGACAGTGCCGATGATGGTACCCAGACGCTTGCTGTAGTGCTTCTCAATGCGATCGGCCTTCTTCTTCCAGTCTTCGATGCCCCTACCTGCATGAGGTACCTGAATGATGTTCTGCTCGGAAGCTGGCTGATTTGGATCCGCCAAGTGGTAGGTGAACATTTCGTCGCTCACAGTCATGACTTTGCCTTCGTGCAAGAATGGATAACCAACGTGAACTGCTTTTCCAAGCCGGTTCTTGGCGAACGAGACGCCACCCTTCTCTTCGCCTTCCGTGAGAGTGACGACCATGCTCTCGTTTCTGCTCTCTTGCTGGAAGACTGCAACGCCGTGGAAGCCAAGCACTCCGGTGTGTGGGAGTGTCTCCAAGCTTGGGAAGCCAGCCAAAGCAGATTTGCCCATCTTGACGCCGTCCATCAATCCAACGTAGTACTCCAAGCCATCCATCGTAGGTAGTTCGAAAATGTTCTCGACAACACGGCAGTGCTCCAGATCCGGGAAGACACCTGGAAGACTGCTGAGATATGTGTAGTCGACTTCTGGAGAGTACGTGAACTTCAAGCTGACACCAAAGTCGTTGCGTCGGCGCTCATCTTCGGTCAGCAAGTGGTCCTTTGTTGCCATTGCAGACAACAGCCGCCGTTCGTCAATGAACGGAATCTTGACGACAGCCTCCCACTCCATCTTCTTGCCATTCATGTCAAGTTCGAAGTCGCGTGGGTAGAAGTCATAGATAGGACTCTTTGGATTGGTCATCAAATCCCAGTAGCATTCCGGCACGATGGACTTGCTGCGGTCTGGGAGCACACCCATGAGCTGCTGAAAGGGGCGGAATGGCTGGCCCAGTTTGAAGTCCATGTCAGCGCCGAGACCCTTAGAAACGTCGCTTATCATGGGCGAGTAGTGGTACTGGAAGTACCACGGCCAGGAAGCCACGCCGCGGTAGTAATAGTAGAGCACCCATTGGAGACCTTGGACGTAATTCTCAGTCAACTTGCGGAGTTCCTCCTCGTCCTCCAGACCCCACTGAAACTTGCCCTTATAGTATTTGTCCTTCCAGTCCAGGAACTTCTTGTCGTACTTCTCTTGTGCTCTGAGCTGTGCATCGTTTGCAGACATGTCCTCTACCTTCGCCTTGTCGTACTGCTTGAAGACACGCAGGAGTGCGTTCTGCGCTTCTTCGTCTTCCTCATCATCATCGTCGTCCATCTCGGGCCGTGGTGGGAATGAGAGCTGCAAATGTCGATTGCCTTCCTCGTCAGCAATACTCTGACTCTGTAGACGAAGACTGCGTGCCAGTTGATCGACAAAATCTCGATCAGCCGCTTTCAGAGTTGGCGGCATGTCCAATGGTGTATCCTCTCCCGATCCATGGCGGCTGTTTACGAATTTCTTCACTGTGTGGTACAACTCTTTCTGACCCGAGGTCATGGTCGTGATCGCCTTCTTCTTGCCTTTCTCCATAACATCCTCTTGACGAACAGTCTTGTCCTTTAGCCAGTTCGCATCCTGGTTCTCGTGCTCGAAATGACGGTACTCAATGTGGCTCAACTCATCCAAAAGAAGCTGCAATCGCTTGAGATTGATCTCGCCCCCGTTGTTGATGTACCCGCCTGCTCTCGGCAGGATTCTCTTGTAGACATTAAACATCAGCGCCAGCGCTCCTTCGTTGATATGCAAGTGCGGTAGGTTCGGAAGGAAATCGTTTCCGACAAAGAATGCCATGAGAATGAAGTCGTCAATGACACGCTCCATGTCGAACGTGACACCGGAGAGCGCACCCGGCTCCTTCATATCCTGGAATTCCAGCTCCAGGTACTCGCGAACAATGCAAAGATGCAGAAGGAAGAAATTCTGGTGCTCAAGCTCCTGGCTCTTCACCTTGCTCGCACGTCCAAACGTAACTTCTTCACGAAGCAGACAGAAATGCGGGTCGTGCGACAATAGACCAAGCATGATCAAGTCGGCATCCAGACCGTACAAGCAGTGTCGCACATTTGGGTCATAGGCAGGCTGGCTCTTGGCCTGCCGAATGTATTCCATAATCTTGTGTTCTCCCTCTCCTGGGACCTCATGACCAGACAGGACGATTTCGCATCCTTGCCAGTCCTGGTCCTCGCTGACCTTCTTCGCAATGAAGTACTTCAGCTGTTGCGTCAAACGCGCCATGAACTGGGTTCCGGGCGTGATGCAGTTGGAATCGAAGGGCGCCTCCTTTGGAAGCTCATGTCCCTCCGCAATAGCCTTATCACGAGCTCTTTCAGCGTCTAAAGCCGTGCGAAAACGACGGGAACGCTGTTGGTTCATCTTGGCTCGAGGAGCCACTCCATCGATAGCCATGAAGAAGAGCTTCTGCGGCTTGATCTTACCGAACAGAAACTCAATGTAGTTGAATATTTTAATGAACATCTCATCTTCGGAAAGTCGCGCTTTTGTGGCGGAGTCATTGTTGCTGTGGGTGCAGTTATGAATGATACCATTCATGTCAAGGTAGAGATTGTCGAACTCGGGGATGCGGTTTTCGGCGATCAGTTGGGAGATGGCCGGATATCGCTCTGAGAGCCAACGAAAGAATTTGGGGACACCTAGCCAAGTCAATACCGCTTTCAGATGCATTTTCCCCGCCATATCGCGTGCTTACCCATGATGGCGGCTGCTGTATTTCAAGACGAGCCGCGAGCGTTCGGGGTTCTCGCACCGCGGGTTTCGGGTGGTGTAGGTGGTGGTGAGGGGGTAAAGGGGGGGG